>CM064529.1:33277996-33552084 GCA_032716605.1 Paralithodes platypus
TAACCTCGTAATGGGTTCTGCACTCCTCCGAGGGTCCCCCGGCCATGGAAGCAAAAGTTATTCCATGGAAAATCAAAGAAGTACTGCCGAAGAGCCTCCCAGTCGACATCGCCAAAGTGCCACGAGCACCGCCGGCAAGGAGGATCGGGTGGCCCTACCGGAGAGATAGGACAGGTGACAGATATAAGTTTATGGTCGGAGGAGCCCAAAGGAGAGAAAAGATAAACAGTATAAACAGAAGGGTTAGATGTTAAAAATAAGTCAAGAATGTTGGGCCGATCTCCGAAGCCATCCGGGATACGGGTGGGTTGCTGGACTAACTGCTCTAATATTTAGAATAGAAAAGACATAAGCTTGTTCACCAGGTTGGTCAGTGGAAAGAGAGGAGAGCCATTGGCAGTGGTGAATGTTGAAATCTGTTAGGAGGGAGATTTTTGCAAAAGGAGAGATGGATAGAATGTGTTCCACTTTAGAAGTTAGATAGTCAAAGCATTTTGGATAGTCAGTAGAAATAGGTGAGAGATAAACAGCACAGACATATTTAGTTTTAGAGTGCCAAGAAAGCCTTTAGCCATAGAGTTGAGAGTTCAGAAGAATCAAAGTTGGGAACATGGGAGAAATTTAGATTGTTGCGCACATATACGCAACATCCACCTTTGTTTTGTAACTGAGGATAGAGATAGTAGGAGGATACAGAGAAGGGTTTGCTGTCAGTAGTCTGAGACACCTGAATTTCGGTGAGAAAGAGATGATCAGGGTTTGCAGAAGAGAGGTGGTGGTGGAAGTTAGAGGAAAGGCCACGAATGTTGCTGTAGTGAATATTAAGAGTAGAAGGTAGTTGTCCAGAGCATTTTATGGAGTCGTTGCCAGGTATTATTATTTAGGTTATCAGTGATTAGTATATTGAAGACCTGTTCACACGAAGCATTTCCACAATGTTCATGGTAACAAGTCCCCAGTTGCCAAAGCAATATCAATGGTAAAAATAACTGTTATAAGATGTTTATCCCCATCCAGGTGTCAATTTATACCTGACGAGCAATACCGAGCTACCATATTTTGGATATTGAGTTAGACAGCTTGCTAAATTTGTAAAGTTTTTGATAGAAAAATGTCTCCGGCAAAGCTGGATTTATCCATAAAATGCTGGCTCACTATCGCCCGCCAGGAAAAAATCGACACCTGGATGGGGTCACGGTGGCCGAGCGCGCTTAGTACTCTGTATTGGGAGCGCTAGCTCTGGTGTCGGGGTTTCGATCCCACGCGCCGGCAGGGGAAGTTCTCTCAAAAACTTTCCCTGGCCGTTAAGGCAAGATCTGGGCGGATCGTCTCGGGGGACCCACAAAGTCTCCTGCCCACGTCCTACTCCCTCGGGAGTATGTAGGCGCTCTCGTTAGCTGCCCGGATCAGTCTGTTGATCCATTAGGATAAGATCTAGGTTAAGTCTGTGTATTTTCAGCCCCATTGGCTGCCGGCTTGAAATAAACCGATTATTATTATTATTATTATTATTAAATGTTTTAAACAGTAGGCTGAATGAGGCCAAATGGATACAACCAAGAAAGAGAACAAATACAGGTGATCCCCCTTAATCTCCCCTGATCTTCGGTTTTTTCTGTCCATATTCCTGCCATAATTTCCCCTTCCATACTGTTACCATCACCTTCTGTGCCTGCCTGTGTCTTCAGTTCGGGCCATAGAGTCACTATGTGTTGTCGCGGGGAAATGGGATATTCTCATTTCCTGGCTATCTCAGGGCTTGACTTTCATCCGCAGAAACCAAACTGGCGATCTGGAAGCAGATTATTGGAAGACAAATGCCTAAGAAATTTTGAATCAAGAATAGTTTAAAAAAAACTTTAGATAAACAATAAATCAAAGCAGTTAGATTATAGTAGGAGGTTTGAAAACGTCACCTTTCTTTTGGACAGGTTGAATGAGAGCAAACTTCCAGCAAGAAGGAAAGATGTTAGATGCAGACGATATTGAGGTAAAAAGTAACAATAACAGGGAATTGATTATCGACAAATGTCATAAATATATATCGAAAGAAGGTGGCTAATTTTATTGGAAGCATTGTTATATTTCCTAGGAAAATACTTTGTGGTTATAAAATTAAAATTTATATTGATCGATACTATATTCATGTAGTAAGAAACAAGTTAAAGTAATTATATTTAGAAATATATATAATAAAAAAGGTTAGTTTACCCATTTATCTTCCCTGAGGAGCTAGTCCAATTTTGATTACCCTTACACAATGACATTTTAACCCATTGGCTGCGGGAAACATTCCGGAATGCACATGGCAATTTATAGCAATTTACAGGCTCTTAACCCTTAAAAAGCGGCTCACCACATAAGTCGTGTTGAAAAAACTGGCAAAAAACGGGTGAAAAAAGGGTGGAAATCGAGTGAAAATGGGTGGGATAGTAATGATCCATACGTCCGACATCTGTGGCCTCCCGGCCCACACTAACTCCAGTTCCCCCACCGCGCGTGAGGATGACAGTGTAACCAATAGTTCGCTAAAAGTGAGCAAGGTAGCAAAATCTGCTAAACTTCCATCTTCGAGGTAACACTGTCAGTGCTCCACGAGTGCTACGTAGCTGTATGTGGCGTCATTGTGTAGCGATTTCCACCTAGTTTTCGGCGCAATACAGTTCCTTTCATACTGATGGTTGATATAGCAGTCAGAACGGCCCAGAAAGGCCCAAAACGGCCACAGAGCACCCGCTAGAGGAGGGTTAAAGCCTGTGGAGACAAGTCCGAGTGAGCGGGAGCGCGGCAGGCCCCCGTCCACTCCCCAGCCAGGCGGCCGTGACACTGAGGAGGTATGAGGTATTATCCCGCTAGACTCTGCATTGCTGCCAAAGGCTAATGTAGCGCGACTTTAGCGATATTCGCTCAAATTAGCGAATGTCTATGGTAGCGCTGCTGATTAACCCAGCTTGCTACGAACCTCGTGCTGGTGTCATTTTGAAGCTATTTCCTTCTAGTTTTTGGCTAAATACATTTCATTTCATGCAGACACTTGCTCAATCATGCAGGAGAATGAGCCCTAGTATAGCGGATATATGCCTGCAACGTAAGTGTTAAATAGTCAGAGATATCACACCTGGTCAAACAGGTACGGTCAACTTGGTCAAGTCCCTACTCCACATGTCGAGAACCTTTACATTTAAGGCGTATTCAGTTCTGTATTGTATAATTTATTTGTATGATTGTATATACAGTAAATATGTATAATTGAATTTGGATATTTTATAGCATACATTTTTGAAAAAATACAGGACAAAATAGATTTAATACAACTTTAGTTTTGGGGCAACGGAAGATGACGAGTATTTTAGGATCAAGCACTGTATGAATATTCCCATATTCAAAATATGCTACAGTGGGACAATGCCTAGTGAGCTAATTGCTCAATAGGTGGCGTTCTGAGAGTGAGCGTCCGATTCTTGGGGTGGGACAGTGAAGCGTGAAGGCAAAAGCAGCTCCAGAGATGGAGCTGCTTCGAGCCGTGAGTGAGCTCTAAGTGCTTCACATGTCTCACTCGCAAGACTGGAACGAGACCTCACGGGCTTCACCGTGTTGAACGGTTGAATATACAGGCTGTCAGCCTATGCCCGAGAGGGAGTAAAGCATGGTTCTCACATTCACGAGTGTGAGCCCGAGTTACCCCGAGTGTTAACTAGTGGTAACTCGGGCAAAAATGAGCCCTAGTGAGCACATTTTCACGAGTCAACACGAGGCACCATGATTCACCACGAGTGCAATAGAGTCCACTAAGAGTCACAACGAGTCACCACGAGTGGGCCGTGAATAACCTGTGAGTGGTTGAAAATTTGAATTTTAACGGTAATTTTCGGATTAGGAGTAGATACGAGTCACCACAAGTAGGACACGAGTCACTACAAGTTACTACTAGTACGACACTTGTTATGCGAGTACAACATGAGTCACTGAGAGTTGTAACATTGCGTTGAGAGTATGCCGCCGGTATACGCCTCCCATTGTCTATCTATCCATCTATTGCCTGACGCAGTGATCCCCAAAGGGGTGGTCACGAACGAAACTCCTCCATGCACCTCTATCCCCAGTCAGTCGACGGCCCTCATCCCAACCAGCACCACCTTCATCCATATACTTCTTCACTCCATCCTTCCACCTTTCTTTCGGTTTACATCTTCCTCTCTGTCTTTCCACCTCGCTCTCGTACACCCAATTTCTGATATGATGGAATTAACCCTTATTTAGCGGCGAGCAACATAAGTCGAGTTAAATAAAGCTGGACTATGTGGCGGCGCTCGACATAACTCGAGTGGCAATTTCAGCACGTAATGTGGCTGAGAGAGAGAGACAAGTGGTGGCAGGAGACTAGCGAGCGTATGACTGCTCCAGACCACCGCGGCGAACCTACTGACACAAATCTCAGCTCCCTCCTCCCTCTCTCACTCGCTACATACTCAATTATGTACTGAAAGTACCGAATTACCTGCTTTTGCACTCGCGTTGCACGGTTATTGCAAGAAAACTATCCATCATACAAGGATCGTTATGGTGTCATTCGAAAGCTCTGTTTATGCCCTTTCAGGGATAGGTACTTGTTTTACGTTCTGGGTCTTATTTAGGCATGAAAATGATCACGTAAACAGCCCTATTTTGGCTAAAAACACCCCGCTGTGCGGTACACATAAATAAACCGCATAGGCCGCTCGTAAGGTGTTAAAGAAAACATTTTCCAACAACTCATAATCAGCAAAAAATTACACAAATGTCAATTAAAAACGTGTTAAAATATTTCCCCCATCATTTTGTTTAGACACACTTTCAATGCAAAACTATACCATTTACAACAAAAATAAAAACATCCAAAAAATAAAACAATACATATATAAAAGGCAAATCTTCCGACGGTCGGAGGCTTACACCAATTAGCTGAGCGTCTATCTGGAGAAGTTAAGGGAAAATCTTTAGTTGATTCTTTGTTATTTCATTTTTATCTATGTGCTGGAAGGATATATTTTTTTTCTTCAATTCCAACGTATTATAAATGATTAATAGATTACAAAAAGACCAAATATGACATAGTTACGTTAATGTATAAGGGAGATAGATAGATGCATTAGATAGATAGATAGACAGAGAATTGCTAGGTCCATGCGATCGATGAAATGCACACATAAATGAGATGGACTTAAGTTTCTGAAAAGATAAAGGATAAATTTGTGTTGACTCTCTTTTTAATTTTATTATTTGTTTGCTGGAAGGATATTTATTCTTCAATTCCATCCCATTAGAAATGATTCATAGAATAAAAATAGACCAAATAAGACATAGTTATACATGTGTAAAAAGGAGATAGATGCATTCGATAGATAGACAGACAGACATTTGATGCATAAATAACATATCGAGACCTGACTGTAAAAATTATTTAGTTTGGTATATTTTTTTAGGTATGATCTTTGACATTTTATTATTATTATTATTATTATTATATGAGATGCCGAAGTCTCCAACCAGGGTGCAGAAACACCATCAAGATTAATCCACACAAAACACCCGGAGGCACTGGAGAGAGACTACGGCAACTTAGGAAAAAATAAAAACATATACTATATACTGCACTGTACATATACACATTATTAAACACAGATAACACATTATGCAGTGGAGGATATCAAATATAAATATAATTCAATAAAATAGAATAAAATAAGTTTAAAAATTAGAATTAATGCTGCAAAAAAGCATTAACTCTAGACTTAAAAATGGAGATAATAACTGAATTGACTAGCTCATTTGGCAACTTATTCCACAAGTCAACCATGGCCGGCACAAAACACTGTGAAAACTGTGAAGTAGAAACATTAACACGGCTCATGGCAAGATCATTAAGATTGCTTGTGAATCTAGTTGCACGAGCCCGGACATAGGGCCCAGGCAAGAACCCCATGTAAGGGATGCTGAGGGTTGTTAAAAACTTTAAATAAAAGACTAAGGGCACCAACTTTACGTCGATGACACAGATCAAGAGACAAATGAGGTAGAATAAAACTGATGGAATTTAGCGACCTGTCAAGCAACTTGATATGGCAGTCAGCTGCTGACAACCAGACAGGTGAGCAGTACTCGAAATGTGGCAAAATAAAAGCATAAAAAGACTTGATAACTGTGGCGTCACAAGCAAATGTTTTATAAACCTTGCAAAGCAGACCAATTTTTTGGGAAATGGAAGAGGAGAAAGAACGAATATGCTTTTCAAAAGTAAGTTTGGGATCAAGAGTAACTCCTAACAAACGCAGAGTATCCACATTCTCAATTTGCTCGCCAGAAACTTGTAGATAAGGATGGGGAGGATCCAAGGTACGAGATCTGCTGATGATAATGGAGTGTGTTTTACTAGCATTAAGTTTCATGCCCCAAAGTTCACACCATGATGTAATTTTGGCTAAATCCCTATTCAGAGCAGTAGCAATTACGTGTCGATCTATTGGTGATGGAATTGACGCATATAAAGTTGTATCATCAGCATAGGAGATTAGTTTATTTTCAAGCTCGGAACACAGGTCAGCAGTAAAAATAATAAAAAGCAAAGGCCCAAGGACACTGCCTTGTGGAACACCAGAAACAACAGTAACAGAAGGGGAATGACACCCATCAATGACCACAGACTGAGATCTTTTCGTCAAAAAATCTTCATAGATCCTTAAAAAATTGCCAACAATACCGATGAGCTGTAACTTATACAGAAGTGCTTTATGGTTGACTAAATCAAAAGCAGAACTAAAGTCAATAGCCACGACACGAGACTCCTGTCCCTGGTCCAATGAAGATTGCAAGTCATGGGTGAGTGTCAGAAGCGCATCACATGTACCCAGTCCCTTACGAAAACCAAACTGTGAGTTTGGTATCAAATTATGACTATTACAATAAGAGGAAAGGCGTCTGGACAAAAGCCTCTCATAGAGCTTGGATAGGATAGGTGTAATGGAGATAAGGCGATAGTCATTAGGAGATGATGAGGCAGTATTTCCCTTTGGAATAGGAGTGATAATAGCCTTACGCCAGCAAAGAGGAAAACTACCCGATTTCAAAAGCAACCTAAACACCACAGCCAATTTAGGTGCCAAGACCACTACAACCTTTTTAAAAAAGAGAGGAAAAAACCCATCCGGGTCTGTGCCACCATAGGTATCAAGATCCAGCAAGTACCTTTTCAGTTCAGTTGATACTAGGTTTAGGTAATTGTGAGTTGCCGAGAGTGTTCATCAGTAATTTACGAGTAGTTCTGAGTTACTAAGAGTGTTCTCGAGTCACGGAGAGTTATCAGTCTCACGGTCCAAATTCGTGCAGGGGTGAAGTTTTGTCTGACATGGCCGACCCACTGCGCTGGCCGCGAGTCAAACACAAGTCGACAGAGTCACTACGAGATATCAATTTTGGCGGAGTGTCCAAATTTTGCCACACTTGTGGTGACTCTAGCTCACACTCGTGTATGTGTGAACTAGGCTAAAGTTGGAATATAGAAAAAGAAAAATACAAAAATATAGTACAAAAGGTAATATGTAACATATACAAATATTCAATATAGGTTTATCTATTAAGAAAAAGAGTTAAATAGATATACATATAACCATAGACTACAGTAGATCTGAACTTGACACGAAAATGGAACTTTTGCAGTAAGTGACTCAAAACCGGAAAACTAACTCCCAAGTTCGAACCTCGAAACCGCGAACATGTGATATTTTCACAGGTTCGAGGTTCTAACTTGGGGTTCGTTCTGAGATTTTGGGTCCCTTACTGCAAAGTTCCATTTTCGTGTCAAGTCCAGATCTACTGTAGTCTATGATATAACTAATATATATGGAGCTGTAGCATAACAAGGATCAGTTATATAAAATGCCAAAGATATTAAACATTATATCGACAATTTCCGATGCATGATCATAATAGGTAGATAGATAGTTTGATAAGCATTTATTTATTGACTATGGAATGAACTACATTGTTGGATGATGTTTATTTATAGTCACTACACTGATATGTCTTAAACAAAAAAAAGTCGTGGCTTGTACAAAAAAAAGTCGTGGCTAAAGTTTCGTAATGCCAATATCATGCCTCTTATTGTGTTTATTGGATCGCTTGTTTCTATATTGTTAATATGTGGAACAATATATATCCCCTGCATGGAGGCACCTAATATGATATGTATACAAACTTATTGCTGTAATTTGAGTACAATTTTCATTAATTAGGCTAATCCGCGGCTTTTATTGGCTATTGTTATAATTGTAATTCCCATTTATTTGAGAAAGAACTTGTCATATTTCCCTAAACCAACTGTTGACTGTAAAATAATTGATGTGTAATGTTTTACTGTTATTATAGTATGTGCACCTTTACTAATTATGATATTAATTTCATTATTTTTTATACGATAACACACTAGTTCAAGATCAGTTAGTACTATTTCCTAACTGCCAGCGAGCACGGTGAAGTGGTACCACAGGCTTAGAGAGAACCGGTATAGAGGTAGATGAATCTCTGCAACAAGATTCCTCTACACATTAGGCAACTCACAAATCTCAAAACAAAAAACCTGTTCAAATCATTGGATTCTTGGCAGATAGGATTGATACTAAGTACAAATAGATCGTTAACCACCCGTAGTTCATGTAGCAGGATATATATATTATACAGTATATATATATATATATATATATATATATATATATATATATATATATGCCTATATATATATTTTTTTCTATGTGAATGAGGGAGACAAAAGGCATAACTGCCTGCAGAGAGTGCCTCCCCCAGAGTTGAAAGAGTGACAGGGCCGAAATCAAGGGACGTTCGAGCTAAAATGCCAGGACACACAGAGTTTGAAGCAATTTAAGTCATAGGAAGAGGGAAAGACTGATTCTGGGAGTGAGTTCCAGAGCTCAGCAGTTGAATTGAAGAAAGTCTGAGAATAGCGTTTCACTCTTGGGTTGGAGAGTTGCACAGAGTAGGGGTGGGATTGTGTTGCAAGCTGAGTACTACGTATCCTACGTAGAAGAGGTGGTATACACTGGGAAAGCTCCGATAAACACTGATTTTTGTAGTAACGATAGAATAGCGAGAGAGATGCAACATTGCGGCGAAGAGAGAGATTGCAGAGAATTGGTGAGTGGACGGGAGTTAATGATACGAAAGGCTTTCCTTTCTACTTTGTCTAGAGTGTGATGTGAGAGGATCCTCCCCACACATGTGAACAAAACTCAATACATGGATGCACTGTGCCCCTAAAAAGAAGCAAGTACAGAGCAAGAAGCTGCGCGGAGGTAAAGAACCCCTTGAGGCGGTTGAGCACACCCAGCTTCTGGGAGGCTGCCTTAGCGAGACTGGTAATATGGTCCTTCCAAGTGAGAGCAGAAGAAAAAGAGACACCGAGAACATTGAGAGACGATGAAGGGTTGAATTTTTGTATTGTTGAAGAATAAGGGATAGTCCTCTGGAGGTTCCTGACTGGTAGTAAGATGGATAAATTGAGCCTTGGAAGCATTAAATGCAACAAGGTTTTCTCTACCCCAATTGGAAATAGTAGCTATATATCAGAAGATAAGTGTTTTATGGCTTCATTATGTTTACTTTTGAGGGACTGCTGGCTGGGGCGTTCTGGAAAACTAATTGAGTGGTGCAAGGTAGAGTCGTCTGCATATGAATGGATGGGAGTGGATGTACAGTTGAGAAGATCATTTATGAAAATAGAAAGAGAATAGGAGATAGGATAGAACCCTGAGGAACACTGGAGTTGATAGGATGAGGAAGTGAGCGATGGCCGTCTACAACCGCAGCTATGGAACGGCCGGAAAGGAAATTAGAGACAAAGGCACAGATGGAGGGACAGAAACCGAAGGAGGGCAGTTTGGAAATTCAAGATTTGTGCCAGACTCTATAGAAGGCCTTCGATATGCCTAGTGCAACAGAAAAAGTCTCACCAATGACCCGAAAATTGAATGACCAAGAGTTAGTAAGATATGAAAGAAGATCACCAGTAGAGCGACCCTTAAGGTAGCCATACTGGCGATCTGAGAGCAGATTATGAGAAGAGAAATGCTTAAGAAATTTGGAAGCAAGAATAGTTTCAAAAACTTTAGAGATACAAGGGATGACAGCAATTGGATGATAGTTGGAGGGTTGAAAGCGGTCACCCTTCTTTGGGACAGGTTGAATGAGAGCAAACTTCCAGCAAGAAGGGAAGACGTTAGAGGAGAGACAGAGACGAAAGAGTTTGCCTAGGCAGAGGGTCAGCACGGAAGCGCAGTTTTAGAGTACAACAGGAGGAACACCGTCCGGACCGTACGCCTTCTTAGTATTAAGCCCAGAGAGGGTAGAAAGTACATCTTTAGAAAAGATTAATGATATTAGGCATAAGTAAGAGAGAGGGGGGTGGATAGGGAGGAATACCACCGGAATCATTCAAGGTAGAGTTTCTAGCAAATGTTTGAGCAAAGAGTTCAGCTTTGTCAGAGGAAGAAGTGATGGTTGTGACATCAGAGTGGAAAAGGGGAGGGAATGACGAGGAAGAAAAATTGTTGGAGAGGTTTTTGGCTAGATGCTAGAAAGCTTGGGAAGAGCTAGAGTTGGATAGTTCAGTACATTTATTATTGATGACAGAGTGTTAGGCAAGTAGAAGAACAGATTTGGCTTGATTCCGGGCAGAAACATAGGAAGAATGAGATTCTTGAGTTTTAAGGCATCGGTACCGTATGAATGCTTCCTCCTTGTTGTGGACAGCAGTAGAACAAGCGTGAGTAAACCAAGATTTGTTTGCATTAGTCTGCCCGAGAGGATTACCTCGGTAATGCGTTCAGCACTCTCCGAGGGTCCTCGGCCACGGGAGCAGAAGTCATTCCATGGAAAATCAAAGAAGTACTGCCGGAGAGCCTCCCAGTCGGCAGCTCCAAAGTGCCACAAGCGCCGCCGGCTGGGAGGATTGGGTGGCTGTACTGAAGAGATAGGACAGGTGACAGAGATAAGTTTATGGAGCCCAAAGGAGAGCAAAGATTGACAGTATAAGAAGAAGGGTTAGAAGTCAGAAATAAGTGAAGAATGTTGGGCTGATCTCCGAAGCGATCCGGGATACAGGTGGGTTACTGGACCAGCTGCTCTAGGTAATTTATGATAGAAAAGACGTAAGCTTGTTCACCAGGTTGGTCAGTAGTGTGAGACGAGAGCCATTGGCGGTGGTGAACGTTGAAATCTCCTAAGATGGAGATTTCAGAGAAGGGAGATATAGATAGAATGTGTTCCACTTTAGAGTTTAGATAGTCAAAGAATTTTGGAAAGTCGGTAGAGTTAGGGGAAATATATACAGTATAATTATACTGTATATATATATATATATATATATATATATATATATATATATATATATATATATATATAGATATATATATAGCTGCGAATCTACGATGTACAGTAGACACGGCAACTCTTACTGATAACTTGCGTTTGGTGTTCATGGTGTTTACATATTTCAAGAAGTTAACCAAATGGATGTACAGGTCACAGTACAGCAGAAGTGTCAGTTTACTGAGTTTTAGCTCCTTCACGTTAGTGGAAGTGATCTGAAGAAGCATCGGTGAAACATAGTCCATATTGCGTTCCTACTAATTTTGTTAAGAATATAACAGTTTGATATATAATGGAAACTGTGTAAAATATATTCGTATATTATACTTGTTTTCGATGTGTATGAAGGAGACAACAGTCAGGTTGCCTGTAATGAGTGTCTCCCCCAAAGCCAAAAGAGTGACAGGCCCAAATTCAAGGGATGTTAAGCTAACATAAACGCTATCGTCATGAATTTCTGTTCTCCCGTTTCCTTTATTGAATGTTATCGCCATTGTTTATGTCCACACTACCATTTTTGTTTGACTTGATCAGTTTCAAACAAGCATTTATTATTTTTTGTATGCACTTGTTTTCCTTCGCCAAATATACCATTAAACATATATGCTTTTTCTACAACTATCCAACTAATAAGACTGAGGATAAGCTTTGGATAGCTATATGGACACCTAATATCTTCAATATTAACAGTAACGAGTGCCGTTGCCATTGTCTCCACTAACACCATAATCTATACACCTACACCCTGTACCGGCACCAAATGTATTCTCTCTGTCTGTCCTTGTTGGTTTTCTATTTTGTTCCTCTTGCTAGAAAGTTATCTCCAGTGACAATGACACACCTTTTTGTCCCGAACATTATTGCCTCTTGCAGCTGACACGAGGTACAGTCATGATTACTGATCTCTGATCAGAGAGTTAACCAAAGTCGTGGCCAAGTGTACATTGCACAATCGGTCACACTCAACCATCGTCCCGGAAAGGTTTAGTGCTTCAGTGAACAATGTTCGGAGCATCACTGATACATAATGGAGTTTTTGACACTTTTGCTTCACATATTATAAGAGAACATAATAATTACGTTGTTCAGGGTATAGATCTGCATTTTAGGAAAGTTGGTGGTAGCTGGTTTCTGTAGTATTTAATATGTAAGCGATGCTATGTTAAGCATAGTTCACACATTCAGGAGTGTGAGCCCGAGTTACCACGAGTGTTAACTTGTGGTAACTCGAGCAAAAATGAGCCCAAGTGAGTAAAATCCAACGCGTCACCAAGAGGCACCACGAGTGTGCCGCAGGTGACCTGCGAGTGGTGGGAAATTTGAATTTTAATGTATTTTTTTCGGATCGCGAGTAAGTACGAGTCACCACGAGTACAAACTGAGTCACAAAGAGTTACCACGCGTACGACACGAGTCACCACGAGTACAACACGAGTCACAACGAGTTACCACGAGTTATCACGAGTGCGTTGAGATTATGCCGAGGATGCCCCCCATTGTGTCCCTGGCATATATATACGGTACCCCTATGCACTCCCATGTCACACCTACAGTCACCACCATGCACTAGACACCACGGCACCCACGCAGCATGTTGTCGTCTAGGGCCTGTCCACTGTGCGTGTCGTGGCTCAGGGGTGGTGAGGCTTGGCTGTCATTAATAATATCGCCGGAATCTATCTCATCCAGCGTCTCCTTGGGAACTTGGGTACCACCTTATGCACCTGCCTAGGTATCTCTATCTTCCCTTCTTGCGGGCGGCTATATCCTTGACCATGGTGGCGGGCGTGGGTAGGTGGTAGTGAGTGAGATGGTGGTGCGTCGCTTATAAGGGGCAAATTGGGAAGGTATGCAGCTCGTGGGGTCCTTTATAGTGGGTGAGAGGTGGGGGGACAAGCTTCTGCTGGGTGCGTGGCTGCCAACTCGACAAGCGGTGTTGCCACCACTCGCAGTTGACTCGCCGGTTGGAGACCATTAGTGCTACGATCTTAGTGTCATGTAGTGACTTGTAGCGATTCGTGGTGATTCGCGGTGATTTGTGTTTAACTCGTGTTCATTTCGTGGTGACTTGTGTTCCATTATTTGATATAACGGTCATTTTAATCACCACTTGCAATGACTCTAGCTACATTTGTGTTTCACTTGTGGTGACTCGTGGTAATTTGTGTCACATTGTGGTGACTCGCGTTCTACTTGTGTTGCACTCGTTTTTCTTGCATGTACAGTACATTGCAATGTACCAAGAGTTGCGTCGCCCACTCTTGGTGACTAGTAGTGACTCGCGTGCACTCGTAGTGACTCGGGCACTTTTCGACCATGTGGAATTGTCCGCGAGTTTTTGCGAGTGTTCATGAGTCTTTCACAAATAGTTTACGAGTTACTATGAGTCACAACAAGCTACTATGTGTTACAACGAGTCACTGAGTCACTAAGAGTTGTCGGAATCGCGGTCAAAATTTCGTGCAGGGGTGAAATTTTGCCGGACCAGCCCGACTATCCACGAGTGTCCGCGAGTCACGCACGAGTCGCCAGAGTCACAACGAGTCACCACGAGTAACCTAAATGTTCCGCGAGTCGTTACGCGATTTAAAACAAAACGCGGACTCGTGATAACTCAGGCTCACACTCCTGAATGTGTGAACTAGGCTTTACATTCATATGTTTTTTGCCAAATATACTTATTATTTCACTGACCTATTTCTTGAGGTGAGCTTTTACGGAGCTGTTGTTATGTGCTAGGCCCGGTTGTTATTCAGTGGGAATGGTTGTGCTATTCCGACACGGTGTCTAAGCTGCATGCTCTATAGTAAAAAGATGTATCAGTTAATGCTGTTCATACACAAATGATTAATATATATGATGCCAGTGCCATATATTCCCCTCCCTCCTCCCTTGTGCATATCCATCCTTAAGTATGACTAATTCCCTTATCCATCCCTTGCGACTACACTTCCGACTACACTTCCGTTTGTATGACTACTGTTTCTGTAATTCCCTTCCCTGTGACCACCTTCTCCCCACTTCTATAATTCCATGCATGAGATTTCCCTCTCATATCCTACCTTTATGCATATCCACCCTTTTGACTCCCAGTGGTCTGGCTCATGGTACCGACCAGTCCAAATGCTCTGGATCGCTATCTTCCACTCTTACTATACATTTCTGCAACATTAATAGCCTTTCTTCTAACTTCTACTCTGTTGAACACCACCTCTCCTCCACCCACCCTGATCTTCTCTTTCTCACCGTAACACAGTTGTCTAAAGCAACAGACAGCAACCCCTTCTCTGTATTTCTATCTTCAATTCAGAGCCAAAGGTGGATGTTGTGTGTCTGTATGCAACAATATTTCGTACTCCCATGTTCCCAACCTTGATTCTTCTGAATTCTCAACTCTCTGGCTAAAGCTATCTTGTCACCCTCTTATCAAAAATATCTGTGGTGTTTATCTCTCCCTAATTCTACTGACTATCCCAAATTCTTTGACTATCTTACTTCTTAAGTGGAACACATTCTATCCATCTCTCCCTTCTCTGAAATCTCCATCTCACGAGATTTCATTGTTCACCACCACCAATGGCTCTCCTCTCATTTCACTTACCAACCTGGTGAACAAGCGTATATATTTTCTGCCATAAATGACCTAGAGCAGTTAGTTCAGCACACCACCCGTAGTCTGGACTGCCCAGGAGATCGGTCCAACATTTTTTACTTATGTCTAACCTCTAGTCCTTTTCCTTACACTGTAACTTGTCTTCCTCCGTTGGGCTCCTCCGATCACAACCTTATCTCTGTCACCTGTCCTGTCTCTCCAGTACGGCCTTCTGACCTCCCAAGGCGGCGGCGCTTGTGACACAACGAACCTATTCCAGAAAACAGAGAACTCTGGCTTGCTTAGGTTGTAAAAGAAGTGTTATGTATCCGGATGGTGCAAATGAAATTCCTGCAATGTTTTAGTCTCTCTCTCTCTCTCTCTCTCTCTCTCTCTCTCTCTCTCTCTCTCTCTCTCTCTCTCTCTCTCTCTCTCTCTCTCTCTCTCTCTCTCTCTCTCTCTCTCTCTCTCTCTCTCTCTCTCTCTCTTTTAGAAGTTGTAGAACGTTATACAGTAGAGCACCTTAACCCCTTCTGGACCGCGGCCATCCGTTGACCTTCATTCTGGCTACTGTTAGACGATTTAATCCAGTTTAAAAAGTGCCTCCAGCAAATAACAGGCTTCGAACAATCTCTTTTAACCCTTTTTACTACTACAAATTATTCTTAAACTGCACAAAGTCATCTAAATATAGCTAGATATAATAAACTGCACAAAGCCATCTAAATATAGCTAGATATAATAAACTGCACAAAGCCATCTAAATATAGCTAGCTAGATATAATAAACTGCACAAAGCCATCTAAATATAGCTAGATATAAATAAACTGCACAAAGCCATCTAGATATAATAAACTGCACAAAGCCATCTAAATATAATAAACTGCACAAAACCATCTAAATATAGCTAGATATAATAAACTGCACAAAGCCATCTAAATATAGCTAGATATAATAAACTGCACAAAGCCATCTAAATATAGCTAGATATAATAAACTGCACAAAGCCATCTAAATATAGCTAGATATAATAAACTGCACAAAGCCATCTAAATATAGCTAGATATAATAAACTGCACAAAGCCATCTAAATATAGCTAGATATAATAAACTGCACAAAGCCATCTAAATATAGCTAGATATAATAAACTGCACAAAGCCATCTAAATATAGCTAGATATAATAAACTGCACAAAGCCATCTAAATATAGCTAGATATAATAAACTGCACAAAGCCATCTAAATATAGCTAGATATAATAAACTGCACAAAGCCATCTAAATATAGCTAGATATAATAAACTGCACAAAGCCATCTAAATATAGCTAGATATAATAAACTGCACAAAGCCATCTAAATATAATAAACTGCACAAAACCATCTAAATATAGCTAGATATAATAAACTGCACAAAGCCATCTAAATATAGCTAGATATAATAAACTGCACAAAGCCATCTAAATATAGCTAGATATAATAAACTGCACAAAGCCATCTAAATATAGCTAGATATAATAAACTGCACAAAGCCATCTAAATATAGCTAGATATAATAAACTGCACAAAGCCATCTAAATATAGCTAGATATAATAAACTGCACAAAGCCATCTAAATATAGCTAGATATAATAAACTGCACAAAGCCATCTAAATATAGCTAGATATAATAAACTGCACAAAGCCATCTAAATATAGCTAGATATAATAAACTGCACAAAGCCATCTAAATATAGCTAGATATAATAAACTGCACAAAGCCATCTAAATATAGCTAGATATAATAAACTGCACAAAGCCATCTAAATATAGCTAGATATAATAAACTGCACAAAGCCATCTAAATATAGCTAGATATAATAAACTGCACAAAGCCATCTAAATATAGCTAGATATAATAAACTGCACAAAGCCATCTAAATATAGCTAGATATAATAAACTGCACAAAGCCATCTAAATATAGCTAGATATAATAAACTGCACAAAGCCATCTAAATATAGCTAGATATAATAAACTGCACAAAGCCATCTAAATATAGCTAGATATAATAAAAAGGAAGTCGCCGGTACAGAAGGGGTTAACAGAATAATGATAGTGGATAGTTTGTACAGTGTACACGCTTTGCAATGATTGTACTACATTAAGCAATCACTCGTTTCCATTATCACCATATACAGAGGAGTACAAAGGTACAGAGGAGTACAAAAGAAAACAAGCAACAAAAGGTATTGCGACCCCTCAAGGTTACTTGCCCTCCAAAATACTGCTGTTTCTAGTGTCCAACAGTATTTCAAAGAGATAAAGAAGTGAAAAGGAAATACCTCCCCTGGCAGGGAGGGGGGGAGGGGGGGGGACAATAATTACGAAATAGAACAATTAAGGAAATATTTTATTAATGTACAAATGCAATCAACCTTGGATTCAGAGTAAGGTGCTTGTCAAGCTAGGCGAACTTTGAAGGAATCAATGGTGTTTCAGTCTACAACATCTCGGGAAGTCCATTCCACAAGTTGACGACTCTAATGAAGAACAAATTCTTGGATTCGTGCAAGTTAATTGATTTCCCAATGATTTTACAACCATTTCCCCGTGTGTAGTTTGATCGGTCAATTGTAAAGTATTTACTACAGTTCATATTGTCGAAGCCTCTGATGACCTTAACCCATTGCCTGCGGGAGACGTTCTGGAACACCATGGCAATTTACAGGCTTTTAAAGCCTCTTAAAGCCTTTAGAATCGTGTGCGAGGGAGCGGGAGCACGACAGGCCACACGTCCTTCCACCAGCCAGGCGGCCGCGACACTGGGGACACTGAGTCATGCTCTCGCGAGATTCACAGTGCTGCCAAAGGCAAATGTAGCGCGATATTAGCGATAATTGCTCATTTTAGCGAATGTCTATGGTAGCGCTGCGGGTGAAGCCCACGAGCTACGAAGCTCGTGTTGGTGTCATTTTGAAGTTAATTTCTTCTAGTTTTTGGCTGATTACATTTAATTTCATTCAGACACTTGCCTAATCAATCAGAAGGGGTTGAAATGAACCCTAATATGGCGGAAATAGGCAGAAATATATCCGCAGCCAAAGTGTTAAAGACTGGAATTAGGTCGCTTCTTAATCTACGCTTGGTTAGGGGAAACAGATATAATTATTCAAGAAATTCCTCATATGGTTTGTTCTTTAGACAGGGTATAATTTTAGTGACTATGCTCAAAGGACCTGCCTATGAAAACAATAATTGTGTTTGCCTTCTTATGCCCCTTTCCCACTGGTGAGACAAGTCACGATTTTCGTCGCCGACACCAATAAATTGGCACATTCGTGACATGTCTCAACACCTCTCATGAACAATCGTTTGACTCTCAAGGCCTCTCAAGGCCTCGCAAGGGCCTTCGCAAATGTTCGCACAGTTCAAAATTTTGGACGAGGACTCACGAGGATTGGTTACCCTCGCAAGCATCGTCGAGCATCGCCGAAGGGATCTGCGAAGGTATCTGCGATCATCTGCGACATCGGCGAGACATCGCGGAGGGTTTCGCATAAAAAAAACTTTGCAACGCTGCATGGATGCTCACCGATGCTCTGCTCGCCGATGCTCTCAGATGTTCTGAGAACATCGACGATGCCAAAGAGCACCTTCGGCGAGGTGGGAGAGAAAGAAAAAAACAGAGGAGGGAGAGAAAGAGAAAACAGCGAGGTCGGCTCAATGTTTACGTTACGGCATAGCCTAATTGAGCCCACCTCGCTGTTTTCTCTTTCTCTCCCTCCTCTTTTTTTTTCTCTTTCTCTCCCTCTCTCTTTGCCTATAATCCGTTCGGCCCCGTTCAGCCTACTGTTTTAAGACGTTTACCCCCATCCAGGTTTCAATATTTTCCTGGTGAGCGGTAGCGAGCCAACATATATATATTTTTGTTTTTGGGTCGTTTTTCGGGTCCCCTTTCTTCCTCATGGTTAACCCCATTAGTTTTCATATTTGGGGGATGGTGGGGGGAAGGTAGAAGGGTAATTGACTCGTGTTACAAATATGAAGCCGATTGGTGAGGTAGTTTCGCCACCACGGATTTTCCTTGTTTTCCTTTTCTTCGTACGGATACGCTGGAAGTGGGTGTTGGGAGGGAGGTGGGGGTGTGGTGGGGGGATGACAGAAGGGTAGGGGACTTGTCACACATATATGGAACCGATTGGTTCAGTCGTTTCGCCGCCACATATTTTCCTTTTTTTTCTTTGTGAGGCTACCGATAGTCAGCGAGTGGGTCATGGGAGGGGGTTGTGTTGGTGGTGGCAAGAAGCCAAAAGGGTAAGGTACATGTGGTAGAAATATGAAAGCCATAGGTGCAGTCGTTTCGCTGCTAAGATTTTTTTTTCTGCGAGTCCGTATATATACGGACCTGGCACTGGGCGTGACAAGACCCTAGTCCGTATATATACGGACCTGGCACTCTGGGGGTTTTAAGACGTTTACCCCCATCCAGGTTTCAATACGCCGAACCATCGCTTGAATCGCCGAAGACGTCGCAGAACATACGGCGAGTTTTCTTTCATCCTCCCATGATTTCGCAAGATATTTTTGAAAATGTGACATGCCTCGCAGAGGTCATCGGCGAAACATCGCTCACTTCGCCGATAACATTCCAGAAGGTCGGCGATTGCGTCGCCGACATCAGCGACATCTTCGCTGAGTATAATTTGTCATCTGTTTGTAACGGTCAAAATCGTGAACGTCGCACGTATTCTTGCGAATTTGACAAAACTAAGTCATCGGCGACGAAAATCGTGACTTGTCTCTCAGTGGGAAAGGGGCATTAACCTAACAAGTGCCCATGGGGGTAATTGGAAACGTCCCCCTGTGCTGACGTATTTGAGGTGTTTCCGTCACTAAAATATTCATTGTACCATTAATAGCATTAATACTTATCCATATGCACCTATTATGGGTTGGAAATAAAGGTATTAACCTGAAACAACAATAAGACGAGTGAAAACAGCGTTTGGATGGTGAAAATCGGAGATATAGCCCGCGAGTTGTATAATGTATGGGTGAGGCAAGCTGCTTTCCCGCCAATTTCCCCCAAGGCCACTGAGACACAGTCGATCGATACTCTCTCTCTCTCTCTCTTGCATTCGCTTGCTATCAGTGATGACCACACCCTGTAACCGGATTTCTAATGTTAGCACGAAAATATACCTCAGAATAAGGGAATAACAAGGAAAATAGGTGATAACTGAAGGAGAGGAGGAAAGTGGGGAAGGAGGGGAGGTAGAGGACTGAGATTTTGCATGGCCCAGGGGCCAAAAAAAATAAAAAACAAATACATTTTTTTGTTTTTTTTTTTTTTTCGATGTCAAAAGTTGATTTTTTTTCTTTCTGACTCTTAAGAGTCTCCCCGCAGTCCGCCGGGGGAACTCTTAAGAGTCTCCCCGCAGTTCCCGGGTTAACAACCTCCTTGCATTGTTGACTAGGTTTGAGGTTACTTGATAATATTATTGTGACTCCTAAATCCGTTTCTTTGTCTATAGTCTTGAGTTGGGTGCCATTTATTGAATAGTTTGCTTTCTCATTTCGGCTTCCAATGTGAAGTACTTTACATTTGTCTTCAGAGAAACACATATGCCATATTTTAGCCCATTTAAACAACTTATCTAGATTGCCTTGCATATCCAGGTTGTGTTCTTTTGTGATTAAGTTATTTGCAATTTTTGTATCGTATGCAAACTTTGAGATTGTGCAGGTGAGGCCCTCATCTATGTCGTTTATGTAGATTAGGAAGAGAACTGTCACCAATACTGATCCTTGTGGTACTCCGCTAGTTACATTGGTGTCCATGTTGATGCTTTCCCATTTATGACTAGTCTTTGTTTTCTTTCACTGAGCCAATTTTCTATCCAACTCAAGGCAACTCTTTGTATACTGTGTGCTTTTAATTTGATCAATAAGCGTTTATGTGGAACTGTATCAAAGGCTTTTTGAAAATTGAGGTATATAATACTACAGCTTTACTCTCATCATATAGATTTAGGATATCGTGGAAGAAATCTAAAAGGTTTGTCAAGCAGGAACGATTGTTGCGAAAACCGTGTTGGGTATCTTTAAATATGTTGTTTTCCTCCAAGTGTTTTACGTTTCTGTCTCTTATGATAGTTTCTAGTATTTTACACACAACTGAAGTCAAGCTGATTTGGCGATAGTTACTAGACAAGGCTTTGCTGCTTTTTTAGAAAATTGGGGTTACGTTCGCAAGTTTCCACTCATCCGGCACAGTCCCATTTCTCAAAGAATTGTTGAATAGCAGTGTCAGCAGTTTGGAGAGCATACATTTAGCTTCTTTGAAAACTTGTTGAAGTCACTACATTTTTGTTTCTAATGTAGCTATAGAATTCCTTTTGATTTATATTGCTATGATTTGCAATGTCCACTGTAGGGTAATTTTGAATTGCTTTATTAACTTTTTGGCTTTGCGTTGTAGATATGTGAATATTGCTTTGTCTTCTTCGCTTTCAAAGATTTTATATCTGTCATGGGCGTTCTTTTTACTAAGCAGGCACGCTGCAATCTCTCTATTCCACCACTTTTGTCTATTATTATTTACTGATCTTCTGTTCTTTGTTGGTATGTACTTTTGCACCGCTTTCAAGTAATTAGTGGTGAACGTTCATGTCATCATTATTAATCAAACAGCTTCAGTTAGTTCTATCAAGCATTGCTCCAAGTTTTCGGAAGTTTGCCCTCTTGAAATTAAGGACTTTCTCATTGCTAGTAATTTGTTCATTGCTATTAAACTTTTAACCTCTCGGCTGCGCAGCCCCTGTAGTATACACCATACCCCTGTGCGTAGATATTTTGATTCATTCCTCACTAAAATCGTTAATTTACCATAAATATAATTAATACTTATCCATATGTGCCTATTTTACGTTTAGTATGAAGATAGTAACATGTGACAACAAAACAAGTGGGAATAGTGTTTAGATGGTCAAAATCATGAATAAATACCGAGCAGTCCATTCATGAAATGTGGAGCAGAGCGAGGCAACCCCACCTCTTCCGAGGTCTGAAGCAAGACTGAGTCTCTCACCTTACCCAACACACTCGCTAGTAACATAACCACACCCCGCAACCGGCTTGCAGATGTTACCACTAAAATATACCAATGAATAAGGGAATAACAGGGAAAATAGGTGATAATTGAAGGGGGGGAGGGGAAAGGGGGAAGGAGGGGACTTTGACACATGTGAAGGAGTGATTGGAGGTATGGAGGGGAATTATCTCACTTAACACCTTACGAATGCGGTTTGTTTATAACCGCCCAGCGGGGTGTTTTTAGCCAAAATAGGGCTGTTTACGTGATCATTTTCATGCCTAAATCAGACCCAGAACGTAAAACAAGTACCTATCCCTGAAAGGGCATAAACAGAGCTTTCGAATGACACCATAACGATCCTTTTATGATGGCTAGTTTTCTTGCAATAACCGTGCAACGCGAGTGCAAAAAGCATGTAATTCGGTACTTTCCCCATATAATTCAGTATGTAGCGAGTGAGAGAGGGAGGAGGGAGCTGAGATTCGTGTCAGTAGGTTCGCCGCGGTGGTCTGGAGCAGTCATACGCTCGCTAGTCTCCTGCCACCACTTGTCACTCTCTCTCAGCAACATTACGTGCTGAAATTGCCACTCGACCTATGTCGAGCGCCGCCACATAGTCCAGTTTTTTCAACTCGACTTATGTGGTGAGCCGCTTTTTAAGGGTTAAAGTGCCACTGGGGTGTTTTAAGTGGTTTTTTTTAGGCCTAGGATCTTAACACCTAACGAGCGGCCTAGGCGGTAAATAATATGTAGCCACCAGCGGGGTGTTTTTACCCAAAATAGGGCTGTTAACGTGATCATTTTCATGCCTAAATAAGACCCAGAGCGTAAAACAAGTATCTATCCCTGAAAGGGCATAAACAGAGCTTTCCAATGACACCCCAACGATCCTTGTATGACTGCTAGTTCTCTTGCAACAATCGCGCAACACGAGTGCAAAAACCATGTAATTCGGTACTTTCCCTAAACAATTCACTGTGTAGCGAGTGTGAGAGGGTGGAGGAGGGTGGGATTCATGTCAGTTGGTCCACCGCGGTGCTCTGGAGCAGTCATACGCTCGCTACTCTCCTGCCACCACTTGTCTCTCTCTCTCAGCAACATTACGTGCTGAAAATGCCACACGACTTATGTTGTGAGCTGCCACATAGTCCAAATTTCTTTCACTCGACATATGATGCGAGCCGCTAAAGAAGGGTTAAGAGTCTCCCCGCAATCGCCCAGTAAAACCTCTTAAGAGTCTCCCCGCGGCTGCCAGGTTAACTGAAAGTGATCGTATGATTGTCACTATTACTGAATTCATCACCAACACTTAAATCTTCTACTACTTCTTATTTGTTGCTTGTACAAGATCAAGAACATTATTTCCACGTGTCTGTCGGAGATTGAAAAAATTGGTGTAGTGAACTTTCCTGTAGGTTTGCATACAGGTAATGTCCGGAGTGTGAAGTGAGAGTATCACCCCACTTGGTCACAGGTAAATTAAAGTCGCCGAAAATTGTGGCATCCTGTTAGTTACTTACTTCAGTAATTTGCTCAATAATTTCTTGGTCAATTTGCACTGATTGGACTGGGGGTCTGTACATTAGAGCTAGTATTATTTTTGTTTGGTGATTATTTTTGAAAAGTACATAGGATATATTGACATTCTCTATTTGTGATTTTGACATCAAGATGGGGTCAAGATTTTCTTTGATGAAGTACAAAACACTTCCTCCATTTTTGGTAATGCGACTGTTCTCAAACATCACATATTCGGAAAGTGTATATTTTGCCAAAAGGTCTCTGTCTATCGTATTTAGCCAGGATTCTGTTATACCGATTATATCATATTTTTCTTTGAAAACAAGTTCCTCTAGATCTGTGAATTTGTTGAGTATGCTACAAGCATTTACATAGAAAACTTTGAGGGTTTGGGATTTGGGTCTTGTTGATGGAGCTATATCCAAATTCGTGGTTCTTGACGGATTAACATTTAAGTCCTTCGCTGGTCGCCGTCCTCACTGTTTTCGGTCCTCCTTCCTGGTTGTCCTGTGTTGAGTCGATTTCTTCTCCTTGATTGGATTGAAAGAACTTTTGAGAACGTATATTGACATTGGAACTACTTGTAATGCAAACACACACACATACTCTTTTTCTCTCGCGCTTTCACTCTCGCGCTCACTCTCACTCTCTATCACTAACTCTCTCACTCTTTCTCTCTCTTTTCTCTCTCACTCGCTCTCGCTCTCCCCCCCACCCTCTCTCTCTCTCTCTCTCTCTCTCTCTTTCTCTCTCCGCCCGGCATACAGCTGAAATTGTTCTGGTTTGTATATTGATGATAAGACAGGGGCTTATAGACATTCAGACAGAGCACCAAATGCAATGTATGTCACTCACTCTCTGGCCCAGTCCTGATCCCTGCCCTGGGAACCTGAACACCTGAGTGATAATGGCAGGGAGTGTATAAATGGTTTGGGGAGGAGTGATAGAGCGGAAACAACTATAGTAAATAACATTTCGAGAAGTGTTAGAGCAATACAATATATGGTGAGATTATTTGGGAAGTGTGGTACAACAGACCCATCTTTCATGACAATCTGAAACGCTATTATTAATTGACCTCAGAAAATATAATTGAGAGTTGAATGAATGGTGAAAATTTGGGTGCTTGTGTGTGTAGACATTGCATGGTCTGGGAGTATTGAAACAGACTGTGGTAATGGAAGGAGTAAGAAGTATTTGGTGTCGTATTATTGCTCAATAGGTGGCGCTCTGAGAGCGAGGATCCGAGTCTACGGGATAAGACAGTGAAGCACTGGGGAAAGCAGCTTCAGAGATGGGGCTGCTTAGAGCAGTGGGCGGGTAACCGTGCCCCATGTATTTTGCGAAGGCAAGGTAGCGGGGGCTAGTTGCATCTCAAGGTGTTTCACATATCTCACTCCCTAGACTAGAACGAGACCTCACGAACTTCACCGCCGTAAATTGTACGGATGAATATACAGGCTCTCAGCCTATGCCCGAGAGGGAGTAGTTGTAATAAAAAAACAAAAATATATATACGTGACTGAATAAAAACGGTGAGTACCATTTTGGAAAGAATTCAGTATGTATACAAACTGTATGCAATGGCATAGGGTCAGAGTACAATATAGTGAATTAAATATAAAACTTTCCAGACTCATTACTTTCAATTTGTTACACATACGGTATGTACTGTATGTTGATATCAGGAACAGTATAATAATTGTATCCATACAATCACCGATACTAACATTATATTATTTTCGATAAGCTAAAAGCAATAAAAAAACAATTAACCAACAAATGAAGAACCCTGAACTGACCTTAGTGGTAACACAGAACTCTCTAGATATCATGTCGCCAATAGATCAAAGTTGACAGAACCTTACCTCCCGTCACCTTTGGGCCCTAACCTCCCCTGGGCTGTCATATCCACCACAGTGTTCATGTAACCCCAGGACACTACCCACACCAGTATACCACAGCCTCCTTCTCTGTCTTCCTTGAGGACCTTCGTTAGATAAATAATATACAATATTTACCCGTCCCTCCTACGTGTCAGCTGTGGTGGCTTCGTGTCACCAAGCTGTCGCGGTAGATTTAACTGTGATCATCACTTTGGTCAGTTGTTTTGGGATTCAGTCCTACAAAACAGTCTGATGCCATTTGGAGTGCAGAAGTCATTGGGGTATACATTATAATCAGTTTAAAAAAATACCCCTTGATGAAATGCAGTAAATGAACGACTAATTACAATTACTTACAATATATATACGAGACTGTTTGACGTTAGATTAAATTTAGTGAGTAAGGTGTCAGTAATAGTATTATGTAAGCACTAGAGTATTGCCTTTCAGTTATATCTTCAAATTCATGGTTCTGTTGGTGTTGAATTACACAGAATATAAATGCAAATATCAATGCAAAACAATTAGTAAGTAATACAAACATCCCGATTGTCTACAATTTACCAAATATGTCTTTGAAATTGATTTTGAAATACGTACAAGATTTATATGACTAGACACTAGAATATATCAATATTGTTTCAAGATATACTAGCGAATAATACCGATGTTGAAGGACACGATAGAGATCCAGTGTGTAATACATACAGTAAGTTGCTAAGAAGCAATGATTTTGTTAGTTGTAGTAGACAGATTTTAGAGTTAATTAATGTAAGTATTAATGGTGGTTTGTGATGATTTGATATTAAGTTATATAGTGAATAATTTTGAAAATTACGTGAGGATTTTGTTTTGTTTGCGATGTGTCCTATATAGTAGGCTATGTGTCGTCCGATCATTTTGTAAAGTGGGAGAATGTTGTGACGTGTGTGAACATTGAAACGTGGGCGAATAATATTACCTGTGCAACTGAGTAAGGTAGGCGTGTTGACTAGAGCCAGTGACGTACGGTCAATAATAATATAACCCCATTACCTTTGACTTGTCCAGTCAGTCTGTTAGCGAGAGTGGCTCCGGTGTCAACCAGTAATATCGTTGGTGGTAAATTAATACCTGGACAAACAAACCATAAAAGTCAAACAACCTCCCACAACATTAGTCAGGCAACGTCAATAATTATTATATTAGTTTGGTTTAACTAACTATTTCTCCTAATAATGTTGACTATAGCCTATTTATATGTAAAAGTCCAATTAGTACGGGTTGTCGAGTAGTTACATAATAGTTTTAGTGTCACAACTAACTAACTACCGTACTTATTTACATTAAATTGTATTAATCCAGCTACTAACCTCATGTGGGTACGTGCAGTATGTGTATTGGTCTAGCGTTCTAATATTATGGCCGCGTACGATATAATTAATCTACGGAAACTACAACAGTTATAGAGGGTTGATTGAGTTGAGGTCATTATGCAAAATAGGTTATTATGAATACTTATGCTTAGTCAAGATTGATAGGTAATCAAGAAATTCTGAAGCCTATAATATGTTCAGCAGATAGTAATAACTTGGATTTTATATTGGTTTTACAATGCATAAAACTAAATAACGCATGACTGCAATTCAAAACACAAAGAAAATAACGGAATGTGGTTAGTAATAGATAAAGTCAAATATATGTTGGAAATACAGTTTTTGATAATAAAAATAATAGTGAAAATATACACCAAGCTTAATTCATTGTTTTCAATTTTATTTGTGCAGTCTGTTTGCTAGCTTGCCAGTAAAAACACTCTTTACTGTTATACTTGCCTGCAAAGAAAATTGCACAGACGAAAAAATATATACACATTGCTTGATACAAAAGTCACAAAAATGAATATACATAACTGTTTAGTTTACACTTTTATACCATGTGAACACCGTCGTGACGTTACTCCATATAAACAAAGTCTGTAAAATATGAAAACCTTTAACTCACACGAGAGCTTCTCTTGGGGACTTTTTATTCGATGAGTTTTCTAGTTTGAGGTTACCTCAAACTAGAAAACTCATCGAATGAAAAGTCCCCAAGAGAAGCTCTCGTGTGAGTTAACGGTCTTCATATTTTCCAAACGTTTTATATGGGTAGCCTATTACGGTTAGTGATAACTCAAGTAAACATTATTAAGTTAGTTCACTGATTAAATATACAATTTTAATATACAGGTTGCCGTAACTAATTTGCCGGAATTTATGTTGCACGATTTCATAACATACTTTGTAGTGTAGGTAGCAAATTTAAAATTATGAACTAATATATTCTCCCTAACAACGTATTTTCTACTAACCTTATACTACAATCAAAATATAACCTACTTCAACCGTACTTACTCATGCTAACCTAGCGAAGCAAGAGTTAACAAAACCTAGCATTATAGGCAACATATTGGCTACTTAAACATATATTCAGGGGAAACTACTCATTACCCTACTTACACACATACATAGCTAAACACAATTAGTGCGATACTGGTAACACACTAAAGTTAGTTATTACATGTTAGTATCTTTAGAAACGGCAAACATTAAGCTGAAATGACGTGCTGCAATGCCGGCGAAGCACATATAAACAACGCCATTCACACCATTACTCCTCCACTTACCACTAATGCAGTTTAACAAATCATTTAACATGTATGCAATGATTCGTCTGTCACATACCCGCAGGCATATCCCTCTTATGTATACAATGCTAATGAATAGAAAGTATGTTTTAACCAATCGTTTGACATACAGTACTTATTCGATTTTAAATATTCCGCGGTACAATCTAACAGTCACAATCAGTCATTCCTCCACCCTCCACCACCTCTCCCCAACTACCCCACCACACAACCCATCCCTCCACCACCTCTCCCCAACTACCCCACCCCACAACCCATCCCTCCACCCTCCACCACCTCTCCCCCACCACAACTTCAACCAATACCCCAATAAATGTTTAACACCCTGGTGATGGTTCTGGCAGGGTTGTAATCACCTCATTCGACTCTGCCTCATTTGACAGCGGCCTCTGATTGGTCCACTAGTCTGCCGATAGGCGCCACTTGAATTGTCAAGAAGTTAAGTTAATCGAAGTGCACCAAGTTGGTCCAGTAAATTACAAGGGTGGAGTTGGGAATGGGCTATTCTGCAGACGCTTGTGGAATGCGAGTCTGTCTGCATTTGTGTGTGGACATCTCTATACGTGCTTGTGTGTGTGGGTGTGTGTGTGTAATTCACTTGCTTGCTCATCAAGGGGAATCCACGCAATGCGAGCTAAGCTCATTATTATCGCGCCTCCTTAACTGGGAATGTATTGCGTGAAATGCATGTTAAGTGTTTATGTATCGTTGGAATGGCTGTGGATGTGTGTGTAGTCTGTTTTTTAGCCAATTGGCGACATATGGAAACGAAGGCCTAGGGTTAATCTGTATGATACCATTCTCACTACGGTACCAGTCTCACCCGAAGGCTTAGGTTGACCAGTAGCTTAGGTTGACCAGTACGATACCCATCTCACCTTGTAACCGATCACCAACCCCAGATGGGACGTCACAACTTCGTCCACTTATACCAGGTTCCTATTTATACTGCTAGGTGAACAGAGGCTACACCGTTAGGAGACTTGCCCAAATGTCTCTTCCCCGCCCGGGTCTCGAACCCGGGACCTTCTGGTTGT
The DNA here is from genome assembly GCA_032716605.1 of Paralithodes platypus. Taxonomy (NCBI): domain Eukaryota; kingdom Metazoa; phylum Arthropoda; class Malacostraca; order Decapoda; family Lithodidae; genus Paralithodes; species Paralithodes platypus. The sequence continues at coordinate 33,307,190 of CM064529.1, forward strand.
GAGCCAGACGCGCTATCAGTTACGCCACGGGGAGGTGTGTGTGTGTGTGTGTGTGTGTGTGTGTGTGCAATGAACTGTTCCTGCGCATCTATCTTTGTAAAAGTTTGGCGAGACATTTTATATTGCTCTAGACATATCGAAAGCCTTCGATAGAGTCTGTCACAAATCCATAATTTCCAAACTACTCTCCTTCGGTTTCTATCCCACTATCTGTGCCTTTGTCTCTAATTTCCTTTCAGACCGCTCCATAGCTGCAGTTGTGGACAGCCATCGTTCACTTCCTCAACCTTCAACTCCGGTGTTCCTCAGGGTTCTGTCCTTTCTCCAATTATCTTTCAAATATTTATCAATGATCTCCTCAACAGTACCTCTAGTCCTATCCACTAATATGCTGATGACTCTACCTTACACTATTCACCTAGTTTTTCACATCAACCCAGCATGCAAGCACTCCTAATCAAATGTGGCGAGGCCATAGAATGCCAATCTTCTGATTTTTTAGTTATTTCTGATTGGGGCAGAGAAAATCTTGTTATTTTCAACACCTCCTAAACCCAGTTTCTCCCTCTATCTCTCCACCATAATAATTCACAAGACTATCAACTATTCTTCAATAACCCACAACTTAACCATTCATCTTCTTTCAACATTCTATGTGTATCTTTTTCATCTGACCTTTCTTGGAAAGATCATATTACCCCTCTTGCTAAAACAGCTTCCCTAAAGTTAGGTGGGCTCAACAGTTTCCGTGGGTTCTTCACCCCCGCACAGCTTCTTGATCTGTATCAGGGCACAGTGCACCCCTGTATTGAGTATTATTCACATATGTAAGGAGGCTCCACCCATACCGCACTTCTCAAACGAGTAGAATCAAAATCATTTTGCCTCATCAACTCGCCTTCTCTTACTAGTTCCCTAAAATCTCTTTCTACACGCCGCAATGTTGCATCTCTTTCACTATGCTATTGCTATTACAACAAGCAGTGTTTTTCAGAGCTCTCTCAGTGTATACCCTCTCTCTTGCGGCGAGTGTGAGGCACCCGCCTTTCAACACAGTCCCACTCTTTTTCTCTCCAACCCAAGAATTGGCACATTTTCTCAGTCTTTCTTCTACTCAACAAGTGAACTCTGGAATTCTCTCCCTCATTCAATATTTCCTTCATCCTATGACTTACCCTGCTTTAAACTTTGTGTGTCCAGGCATTTTGACTCCAACGTCCCTTGAATTTGGCTCTGACACTCTTTTAACTTTGGGGGAGACACTTCCTTCAGGCGAGAGAGTTGGTTGGGCTGTGGTCGCGGTCTGACGTCTCCGGTGCCCGGCGAATCTGCGACATTAAGGGGCAACTCTACTTAGTCGGTCCCGGTGATTGTCTACCTCGTCTGTGGTCCAGCGGCCTCTCCCCCCGGCTCCATCCCCGCTCCTACATGCTGCCCTGTTCTGCCTTCGTCATCCTCTGATCGTCATCTGTGCCTGGCTTCACTCTGCGCCATCTTCGTCCTTCTGGTTGGTGGGGGCCGGCGCTTCTCTAGACCTGTGACACGTGGCTCGCCCGCTGAAAGGACGGGTGCCCACGGTGGTCTGCTCTGGCATCGGCACAATCCTCGGCTTTCTACGGGGTTCCTTAGAGGACCCCACCCCCCCGTCGGTGCCAGGGCCGCCTTCAGCTTCTGGGGATTTTGTTGGCCCCTCCGTCCTCGCCTCTTCTCTTTACCATGTGTCTTCTTCCTGCCGAGTGTCATCGTTCATCACATCATCTTCCATTCTATCCTCGAGCCCTGGGATTATTGTTGCCCTTCTGCAGCCCCTCCTGGGTCCCTGACGTTTGAGCCTCCTTCCAGGGAGGCCGCTGGGGCTTGACCACCACTGCGTCAGGGTTAATAGGGCACTGCCCTCACAGCCCTTAAATCAAGAATCAAGATCAAGATCACTTCCTTCAGGCAACCTGCCTTTTGTCTCCTCCATACACATAGAAAACAAAAATACTTGTAGATAATCAATTTCATTGATAAGACAAAAATTTGTTTTGCATACATTGTATGTTGTCACATGTTTAATCATATTATGTTAATGTGCGATTCTAGGATGGTTGCATAAAATAAGTGGTCACAGAATTCATGAAATAAAAACGATACGACCGTTGCCTCCGTCAATGACTAACTGGATTGGTTGTGTTGTAGAGACTTTATATTATTAGAGATCGGAAAATATCCGCCTTGTTGGTGCCACTGATGTCATTAGCCATTTATTATACTCAATGATATCCAAGCCCACACTACACACTCGATAATACTGGTGTAGGATACAGAGATTGGTTATTGGATATACATTGTGCATGATCACATATAAAACATATCCACGATGGCTTATTATTACGGCACCAACATGGCAGCCAACAAAAGATGGCCAACTTTCTTACAAAATGATCCATATACTCTGCCGTATATCTCGGTGCGTACTGTGGAAACAATGCAAATAATAGACTTACCTAGTATCTCCATACAGTATTACTAGTCTACTACCCTAGTACTCCTGAATTATATACATAATATATAAATAACCAATATTATACAATATATAAGATATATGAAGTCAAACTCATCATGATCACTGGAATAAAGTATTGAAGATTAGCAATAACAATATATATATATATATATATATATATATATATATATATATATATATATATATATATATATATATATCTATATATATATATATATATATATATATATATATATATATATATACACCAGTATATATATAATTTATATATATATATATATATTTATTTATTTACATAAATACCAGTAAAACTCTAAATGGTTTCCCCAGCATATATGTTGCAAGATAAGTTGTCACATAGTATTAGGTTATTAGACTATCAAATTTATCCCACTCATAATAATTCAAGGGATAGGTAAAATATAAAGTTCAGATAAAATCTGTGATTCTGTATAAATAAAACTTCAATTCAAATTTAATAGATTAATACAAATGTCAATATAATCATTCCAAACAGGACCCTGTCATTGATAATTAATTACCGATTACCAAAATATACCTTTAAGGCCCACCTTGTCACTAATCACTATTAGTAATATAGTACTAATTAATACCGGGCCACATAATATACCTTTAAGGCCCACCTTGTCACTAATCACTATTAGTAATATAGTACTAATTAATACCGGGCCACATAATATACCTTTAAGGCCCACCTTGTCACTAATCACTATTAGTAATATAGTACTAATTAATACCGGGCCACATAATATACCTTTAAGGCCCACCTTGTCACTAATCACTATTAGTAATATAGTACTAATTAATACCGGGCCACATAATATACCTTTAAGGCCCACCTTGTCACTAATCACTATTAGTAATATAGTACTAATTAATACCGGTCCACATAATGAGAACACAAGACAAAAATAACCGCTTAAACCAATAATTAATTAATTTGGTCAAATGATTTGACCAAATAATCTGGATTAGTGCCTTATAAATCGGATTGACGTGCTCGGTATGTCAGACAGACACACACACACTCACTCACTCACTCACTCTCTGTCTCTCTCTCTCTCTCTCTCTCAGGTTGCTAAATATTAGCTGACCTTCAGTGTTCATATGGAGGCAGTGAGGGGGTCCATGTTTGTGAGGTGTTGATGGTGATGAAGAAAGAGGGAGACGAGAGGCTTATGACCTTGATGATGGTGGTGAGAGAGAGAGAGAGAGAGAGAGAGAGAGAGAGAGAGAGAGAGAGATAGGGGGGGGGGGGGGCAGCGTCAAATAAACCTGTGAATGAAGATATAATGTGGATCTTAATATGAAGTTATGAAAGTGTGTCACCGTTTTCTTTCCTTGGGTATACCTGTCATCTTATTGTATTTATAATTAGATCCAAATGTGAAACTGTGAGGGGGAGCACATGACTTTTGAGCCTGACTGTCATAGAATTTGCCGATACAAAATATTTCCAAACACAAAATCAGAAATGTTGTCCATGTTTCAGGAACAAGGTGCAACGGGCCGAATGTTGCTACATGGAAGAATGTTGTGTCGTGGGTGAATTATCTGACGTAGGTGAATATTTCGATGGCAAATTTTGAGGCAGTGGCGAAGTTTATAGTGTAGGCGAATTATACGTCTGGCGAAATTGTGTAAAATGGAAACAATTTGTGACGGGAGTTTGTGAAGTAGCCACATTTTGTGAAGTACACATATTTTGTGAACTAAACAAATTTTCTGATGCGGGCGAATTTTCAACGAATTTGAAAGCATGGCCGAAATTTAAGGCATGAATGAAGTATATAACATGGTCGAAATATTTGACTTGTTCTATAAGGTGGCAAAATTCGGTATGTGGGCGACTGAGTAGGTAAGCGTGTTGACGACAGTCTGTGACGTACGGACAATACTAATAGCATTACCTGTTCAGTCACTCTGTTAGCGAGAGTGGCTCCGGCGTCAACCAGTAATAATATTGTTGACAAATTATTACCTGGACAAACAAACCATATAATTATGTCAAACAACAACCCACAATATTAGTCTGGCAACGTTAATAGTTACTATAGGTCTGACTTGGTTGACTTTCTTTCACTAATAATATAGACTTTGCCAATGTTGCTTGTGTTGGTCCAATTAGCAAGGAATATAGATATACATAACCCCAAAATGATGACTTAATTAATATTGATAATGCCAGTGTCACCATGTAACAATCTATCGTAAATGTTAATACTACATCTATTACTCTAACAGACAGTGAACTTGCAGTGGTCTTCAACCTTTTTGAGACCATGGCCTACTTCTGGCATTCCCAAACACTCATGGCCCACTTTCCTTCCGATTTTGAATATGATTTTAATACATTCATATATTACACACATATGAAATGTTATTACAGTTTACTTTTGTCTTCACAAATTGAACCATTGTTCTGTAATTGCTGTAAATAAAACTTGTGTAGTGTACTTAAAACTTGTGTAGTGTACTTAAAACTTGTGTAGTGTACTTAAAACTTTGAGTATACTATAACAGCCAAAAGACAAATATAAACAAATTACTCTACTTCACCATGTAACTAATAACTAGGTTAGGAAGCTAATATAATGGCTATACTTGCTTCCTATCTATAAGGCTATCAAATCGGGTGGAAATTGCCGTTAACCCTTCCTACACGGGCTACCTTAGGTAAGGATAGCTCTGCAGAAGGGCCGCTACCCGACCGTCCTTACCTAAGACGGCAGCTTAATAGCCTAATTAAGCTTGGTCTGAACGCCGTGCGTACGACGTATGTCAACAAACCCAAGCGTTGCGTCACCGCACCTCCGAAAACAAGAAGGAGAAGACTCTTCAATGTTATTGTTCTGACGTCAGACGCAATTAGTGTCTGAAAAACCCCCATATTGGCAACATCTCTGCAATATTTGCTCCACTGAAATCGTCATCACAACTGAACCAGTTGACTTACAGAGCTCTACTCAACGCCAAAATACAGATTGAAACCTGCACTATGATTATAGATGAGTGGGAAAGTTCTAGCAGTGAAAATAAACATAAATACGGTAGCCTAGGCCTAGACGTTTTTCAGCCATTTCGCCCGGGTACGGGCGACCGTCCTTAGGTAAGACAGGCCGGATAGGAAGGGTTAAGGCACATTACATATTATCATCCTCCACCTTTAAGTACTTTCTCGATTTTTTTTTAATTTGATGTAGGGTAGTAAAGTCTGACTCACACAAACAAGTGGAAGAGAAAGGTAGAAGTGTTTTTAGTTCAATCTTTCCTATTCTAGGGCATGATGCACTTACTTGGGCCCTGAATTCCTGTACAGAAAGCTCGTTATGCAATTCTTTTACACCTGAATCAATTATTATTTCCAAGTATTCATCTTGGTCAGGGTCTGGAACAGAATCTGGTTCAAGATTAAATGGATTTCTTACAATGACAGATCTATGCTCTCAAGATCAGGGAAGGACTTGGACAAATCTTGGTCCTAATGTTGCAGGTGATTGATTATTTCTTGGAGACGATAATCTATTTTGTCTTTTCCTTCAGCAACTTCACAAAACTTCTCAAACATTGCAAAGTTACCTGCGTTAACTCTACTAGCCCAGTTCTGGATCCTAGCAAAGGGTCAACATAAGGAATCACAGAAGTTTCAGATTAAGCTTATTAAGATGGTCAAATAGATCAACTAAGTATGCTTAAGGGGAGGTTTTTAGTGCGTTTCCTAGACCTCCATCAAGCTTGAAATTACACCCCTTTGACCCCTTTTCTGGATAAATTTGTACATCTTTCGGTAGAAAAATGTCCCGGCCGAAGGCCGGTTTCTCTTAAATTACAGGCTCGCTATCGCTCGCCAGGAAAAAATGGACACCTAAATGGCACGAAAGATCTTAAAAGTGACATAAATGGGGCGAAAGTTCTTAAAATCGTCAAACTAATGAGGCGAACGTCTTAACATCTCAAAATCAATGGGGCTAAACATGAGGGAGAAAGGGATCCAGAAAAAAATCCCTTGAGTGGAAATCTCCCCTTAACCTAGTGCCCACAGTAGGTCACTGAAAAAAATAGATTCCTTGTCTTGCATGTCCAAAAACGTCTTTAGAGCTTCTCTATGTTCAAAGACTCGACTGAGAACATTGCCTTTTGACATCCATCGAACTTTAGTGTTGAATAGCAGGAATTGATGCTCTGAGTCGAAGTCTTTACAGAGCTCTTTGAAAAGACGTGAGTTTGGACTTCACATAATTGACAATATTTATGGCACTGCCCAAGATGGCTTGGATTTCCCTAGGAAGGGTTCTGGATGCAAGTGCCTGACGGTGAATCATGCAATGATTCACTGTAAACCCAGGAGTAGCCTCTTAAACTCTGGATGTAAACCCTGACTTTGAACCTAACATTGAAGGTGTCCCATCAGTACACACGTCACACATATTGCACGACGACAGTGCTTCCTAATGCAAACATTATAGCTTCATTTGTTTTTATTATTATTTTGTTTATATATTCTACCCTACCTAGCAGATGTCCGTGGCCCACCTCAGAACCAGCCCATGGCCCACTAGTAGGCCATGACCCACAGGTTGAAGACCACTGCGTGACGGTACCAGTAGTCTCTCTCTCTCTCTCTCTCTCTCTCTCTCTCTCTCTCTCTCTCTCTCTCTCTCTCTCTCTCTCTCTCTCTCTCTCTCTCTCTCCACCATCAACACCTCACAAACATGATGATGGTAGTATTGATGATGATGGTGATTTTAATGATGAGTATATAAGTAGGATAGTGGTGTCAGTGAAAGAGAAACTACCCGAACTCTGAAACTATAGGATATTATTTTTGTTGTTTCCTAAAAAAGGTGCCTCTTCAGATCCATCAAACTACAGACCAATAGCTATAACTTCCACTCTTGGCAAAGATTTTGAAATTATATTAAATAATCACATAATTAAGCATCTTGAGAATAATAAATTAATCAGTGATAGGCAATATGGTTTTAGACGATGTCGATCAACTGCAGACATTCTTTGCCTTCTTACGCATCAAATCAACCAAGCTACAGACCAACATGGTGAAACACATACAATAGCACTGGATATATCAAAGGCATTTGATAGAGTCTGGCATCAATCCTTATTGTCGAAGATGTCACACTACGGCCTTGCATCATTAGTTCCACTAATTTCTTCTTATCTTCATAACAGAAAAATACGTGTAATGGTAGATGGCCTTTATTCTCAATTTCACTCAATAAATGCTGGTGTTCCCCAGGGATCAGTTTTGGCCCCAACTCTGTTCCTCATTCATATCAATGATCTCATATCTACCACTCATAATCCAATACATTCCTACGCAGATGACTCAACACTCCACAGTTCCTTCACATTTACCAATTCTTTCACCCAACCCGATCTTATAAATTCAAAAATAAACACTGCAATTTCTCTGAACCAGGACCTTTCTAGAATTAATAAATGGGGACAAGAGAATCTAGTTTCCTTTAATGCACAGAAAACCAAGTACATTCAATTTTCTAACCGACAGAATCTCACTGACTCCCATATATTTTTTAATGATGTAAATATTCCCACTTCCCCTAGTATTGACATTCTCGGTGTAACATTAACTACTAACTTGAGCTGGACACATTATGTTAGAAGCATTGCTAAGAATGCCTCTAAAAAACTGGGACTCCTGTACAGAGTTCGAGAATTCTTCACTGACGAGCAGTTGGCCGTAATATATAAAAGTCATGTGCGCTCTCAGATGGATTACTGTTCACCTCTGTGGGGTGAAGTGGAGTGGTTGCATTGAGGCAGTTGGACAAAATTCAAAATAAAGCTATTAGATTAATCAATAACCCTGCAATCACACAGGACCTTCCTACATTAGCCATACGAAGAAACGTTGCATCCCTTGCATTATTCTACAGATATTTTCACAGCAATTGTTCCGAGGAACTTGCTTCAATTGTGCTGCCTCTCCACATCTTTCCCCGTAGAACTAGGGCAGCTGAGAGCGCCCATGAATTTACACTTTCTCCTCCACAATGCAGAACTTCTGCTTATCAGAATTCATTTATCCCCAGAGCTACTACTCTTTGGAATTCACTTCCCTCGAATTGCTTTCCACAAACTTACAATCAACAAATGTTTAAATCCAGTTGTTACAAACATTTTATGAATGGAGGATGTCTTTAGGCACATGGACCTTTTTGTTTTATCTGTGTTTTTCCTTCCTCCGTTCATTGTCTCTTTAAAAAAAAAAAAAAACAAAAAAAAATGTGAGTGAGGGAGACAAAGGGCACAACTGCCTGTAGCGAGTGCCTCCCCCAGAGTTGAAAGAGTGACGGCCAAAATCAAGGGACGTTCTAGCCAAAATGCCTGGACACACGGAGTTTGAAGCAATTTAAGTCATAGGAAGAGCGAAGAGTTCAGCTTTGTCAGATGAAGAGGTGAGTGGAAAGGAGGAGGGAAAGACAAGAAAGTGAAATTGTTGGAGAGGTTTTTGGCTAGATGCCAAAAAGCCTGGGAAGAACTAGAGTTGGAAAGCTCATTGTTTGTTTTGTTTGTCTGTTTATTATATCTCTGTATTTCACTATTAGTATCTACATTAGTAATATATTACGCCAACAAATGAGTGTTTTATGAGAGTGGGTTTTCTCGGTTTTTACATTTATTGTTAAAACAATTATGTAAAAAGTGTGATCCCCTTTATTTGTTTAACTCGTGTCTCGAATGTTATTAATTTGTCCAATACTCGACATTTGATGTAGCTCATCTACAATTTCGTGTTAGTCCTGTTGTAATTGAATATCTAGTTATGCAATAATGTTGTAAGTATAATTATGTAGAGTTTGTTGTTGTTGTACATTGTGTGTGTTAGTTTCTAATTCGTTGTATTGCCGTGTTTTGTTGATTAACTTGTGAGCCACAGATAGGTCTGCTTAGTGTAAGGATTTGTAGTGCCACGTGTTTTTGTTTGCAAAACATTTTCATAACCCCTCACAGATTATTTGTTCCTTCAGTTCGTATTTGTGGTTAATTTAGATAAGTGGACTGTATAATTAATAATTGGAAAACGCACATAGAATAATTTTACCTTATTATGATGACAACTCAGATGGTGATTGTAAAGATGGCGGAAGATAGGCTAGGTGAACTCAAGTTGTTAGTGGGACAAGGAATAGGCTAAGGAAAGTGAATAGAATAGACTAAGATAGATGGTATTTACGTTAAAGTGTCATGATAGCTAATTATGATGATGTGACTATGATAATGAGATGGAAGTGAAGCGAAAACACCTAATGATGAGACAAATGAAGAATAAAGTGATTAGCGTATGTCTGGGACAGAGGTTTGTTGGAGAGTGAGGTCGAGAGAGTAGTCTTTGAGTCTCTCGTGACTTGTCCGCGCACGCGCATAGCGTACGGTAAATGAATCCCATCCTTACACAATGAGATACATGGGAACAATAACAATAAGTACTACAGTAATGTATGGCGTAGGGATGCGGCGACCCCACCGCCCGCTACTTTGGTGGTGCAATCAGCCTCTGGAGCAGTGGACCACGGGTTCCTATCTTCAGAAAATTCCTGTGCTTGGTATGCTTCCAGCCAGGGGTAAATAAAATAGCAAAACAGTGGTGGAACTGCCATCCGGGTGAGGGACTGCTCTGGGTCTGCTCCTTCAGTGTTCATGGTCATAATCCACTTAGTGGAAATGGCACTGTGGAGTGGGTCAGTCAGGGCATGTCTGGGAGCCTGGAGGCAGTTTCTGCCATGGCCATCCCTTTTTGGGGCGCTTCCTCTAGAAGCGGGGCGTCAGATTTGATGATGATAATGATGATACCCAACACCTTCTTCAGACCCGCCTTCACGATTCCGATGGCTCTTTCCCATATGGAGCCGAACCAAGGTGCTCTGGTGGGAATAAATCGCCATTCGCATTTCACGTCCGCAACGCAGGTCTGAATCTTGGGATTGTTGCTCAAGTCTTTAAGATAAGTAGATGCTTCATGAATGTATTTGCGTTATCACTCAGTATGATACGTGGATATCCCTGTCTACTACAGAATCTTCTGAAGGCATGTAGGAAGCTATCATAAGTGAGATTGGTGACCAGTTCCAGGTGAATTGATCTGGTAACGGCACAGGTGAAAAGTATCATATACACCTTAAGGGGACCGTCCAGTTTATTACCCAACTTCCAGGTTTTATTACCCAACTTCCAGGTCTTACTTCCAATGTAAATGCAATTTGGCACAGGTGTATGTGACCATAAAACGAGGTCAAAAACTTTTTTTTATTAATTTTTGTATTTTTGTTTGCTTTTTTATTTCAATTTAGGTAAAACAAAGGTTGAAAGCTATATGACGATTAAACTCCTACAGAAATCCCTACAGCACCTGTTGTATGTGATCAAACAACTCACAATAGGTGTGTCTGTAGTTATTGCTGAAGACATTTTATATATTTTGTGTATTTTTGGATTTAGGTGATTATGTTAAGGTGAAATTTTTCGGGTGAATTTTATGATTGTGACATGCTGCAACCGAACAAAGTTAGCTAAAGTAAATTAGCTCTGCGGAAAATGTAGTGTTTCTAATTCCCTTTCCAATGGTATATACACCATTCCTATAAGTCCAATAATGCATTTATTATAAGATCCCAAAGTGCGACAAAACAGTTTTTGAGAAAAACATGTGAAAGTCTAAGGTAATTAGGTGAAAATGTTTAACTATTGTTTTTATTTTGACAATATCTTACGCAGAAACACGGCAAAGTAGAAGATAAAATGTATGGGAGGTTGTAGAGTAGCTTACGCTCTTTCCATTTATATATGTATGATCCTCATACGACTAGTAGTTACTGAGCATGTCAATTCCAAAGATTGCTATATAACGTTTTTAGAATTACAGGAAAAAATTGGAAAACATAAAAAAAAAAAAAAATCCAATGGGTTTCATTAATAACCTTTCACTGGCATATGAAGGGATGTTTACTCTTGTTGAGTAAACACCTAATGGTATTTTCAGGATTTCTAGTTTTTCAGTTTGGATGGTCCCCCCTTAAGATTGGGTGAATCTTTCACAGGGATTGATCCACTGTAGTCTACCCCGGTAACTTTGTATGGGTCACCTGGGGTGGTTCGCAGGTTTGGTAAGGGAGGTACCCCTACGGGATCATAATGTGTTCCCTGTACCCGTCTACATTTTAAACATTTGCGTAGGACTTTCTTGACCACCTGCCTGATTCTAGGCACCCACCATCTTTGTCTGACATAGGTGACTATGTGTCCAACCCCATAATGGCAACAGATTCGGTGACACCTATCGATGATAGGATGGGTGAAGGGATGATTGGAGGGCAGTAGTATTGGATACTTACTTGCCTCAGAGAGTGCTGCCAATCGTAATCTGCCTCCGCAATGTATCAAATCCCCCTTCAAGTGTAAGCCCAACTGGTTGATCAGGTTATTCCTGGATTTTGTTCCCTTAGCCAATAATTTATATTCCTGCGTATATACTTCTTGTTGACAGAGCCTATGTAGTATTTTATCTGCAATTCTGATCTCCTTCACATTGAGGTGAGCACTACCTGTGGGCGTCGTGCCTTTTATTTTTTATTTTACATTTTGTACAAAGCATATCACCCATGCTGTAACACGTTGTAGCCTCTCATAGCTGCTGAACATAGCCCAGTCCCATAACCGTGTGTCATCTTTAGGTACCGAGTCAATTACCGGTGCCACAATAGCAGTGTGTTGCTCGTTCAAATCTATATTCTCTGGCCATTCGTTGGAATTATTAAGCCAGCATGAGCCATTCCACCACAACGCAGAAGATTTGAGAAATTTAGCAGACACACCACGAGTAATGCAGTCACTTGGTTTCTCCTTGGTAGACACAAACCGGAACTGTGCGGTTGGGAGCAGGGTATGAATCGTCGACACGGTTGGTGACGTACACTTGTAGCTTTTTTCGGCTATGTAACCAGTAGAGCGTAATTTGGCTGTCACTCCATATAACTGTCTCCGAGATGTTTAGCAAATTTTTAAAAGTTTCCTCGATAAAGTGAACGAGTCTAGCAGCTAACAGAACTGCCGTTAGCTCTAATTTTGGGATGGAAAGGGATTTGATCGGGGCGACCTTCGCCTTCGCCATGACTAGACGGCTGCCACTTGTGTTAACAAAATAAATGACAGCCCGTAAGTGACCTTGCTAGCATCTGAGAAGGCATGAATGGAAACAGGTTGATCTATGACTACTCTCCGAGGAAAATTAAAACCTTTACAGAGACAAATATCTGAAATAATGTCTTCCCACTCCTGAACCAGATCGCCTGTCATAACTTCATCCCAATCTAATTTTATCCTCCATAATTGCTGAAGGAATAATCTTGATTTGATCGAAACCAGTAGAACTATCCCCAAGGGGTCAAAAAGTCTAGCCGTCATACTCAAGCAAATCCGTTTTGTAATCTGCGAATATTGTGCGTACTGAACGCCGAATGAGAGGGTACCTGTGTCCGTCTGCCATAGCAACCCTAGCACCCTCACATGTTCCTCCTGTACAGCCGCCACTCCATCATGTTGCAGAACAGTCCGTAAAGCAGAACTATGTGTCGCCTATACACGCAGATGTAGATGGGCATCATTTATTATTTCCCGGACCACACCATAAGTATCAATCAGGAGATCTTCATCATTACCTGTACCCAGTAAATTGTCGATGTATAGCCCTGATCGAATCTGCTGAATGACCTGCGGATCTGCACTGACATTTGACAAGTGATTTAAAATGGTGCCGTTTAAAAGAAATTGGGAACATGTAGCGCCAAATAATACCGCCCGGAATCGATAACAAATGAGGGGGGAATCTAGCTGCCATGGAAATTTTGGCCACATAAACCGAGTATAGTCCTGGTCGTCCTCATGGAGTTTTAACATCAGAAACTCCTTCTCGATATCAGACACCCAGGCATATTTATCGAGTCTAAACCGGAGTCAAACCTGCGTCAAGTCTGGTACCAGTGAAGGTCCAGTATGCAAGCAGTCATCAAGACTAGGCTGACAATCACTCACCTTGGCTGAACAATTGAAGACGATACGCACTGGCGTCGTTTTGCTCTCCTTGACAACTCCATGATGAGCCAAGTAATGTCCGGTATCTGAGTTGTCAAAAGGCACCTCTTCTATAAACCCACGGGACACCTGATCCTTTACGACGTTTGAGTATTCCTCGCAAAAGTCAGGTTCTTTGATGAATCTTCTCTGAAGACCCCGAAGGCGGCCTATGACCAAACCCTTGTTTGTTGGCAGCTGATCCTTGTAATTGTTCCAGGGCAGTCTCACTTTGTATTGTTGGCTGTCAGGATCATAGGTAACGGTATCCTTATATGACGATAGTGCTTGATGCTCAACTTGTGAGTATTCCTTAGGGGTAATCCCGATATGATCTATATCCCACAAAATATTCAAGTCTTTTTTTTTGCATGGTGGAATATTACCAGTAGACATGTATTCGTCCATTGGTGTTACTGCTACTTTCAATACCGTAATTATTTCAGTGCTGGAGCTGGTATTCTGTGCGACATATGAACCACTTATGGCGTACCCGTACTTGGTAGGAAGCAGAATTAGACTCCCTGACCTTTTATACCCAGGTCACACAATGTCGTAGTACTGATCCGAACCGATGAGCAGCTCCAACTGATCTTTGTTTGTTGCATGAGGATCGGCTAATTTTATGCCTTTACACTGTAAATTAACCAGTTTAGACTTTAGGCTAAGTTCACCCTTATGTTCTGGTAATTCACCAACCACTATTGCGTCTAGTTGATGAAATTTACCTCTGTGTCTGTAATGCAGTGCCATGACATTATATTCTCTAGATGCTTGTTTTCTGGTAAATCCGTGAAGACATAACTCCTCAGTTCCTATAGAATTATAGGAAAGGGAGGATAGAACAGAAGACTTCACAAAAGTCCTCTGAGAACATTGATCGAGTAGCGATCTGATTTTGACACATTTATTTTCCTTACCTTTTAACGGCAGCTGTATGGTAGGCAAGATTACGGTATTTCTACCTGTAGCAACGGACATTGTAATTGAAGTAGCAGCAGTATGCTCTCTCTTGTCAGCTCACAGAGTTTTGCGCCAGGGCACCTAAGACCAGGAAGCGTTTTTGTATCCCTGGTGGTGGTGTGGATGACGTAGTTGCAGCAGTTGACGAAGTATCAAAGCTGGCCCCTGCTAATACAATGTACGTCATCCACGTTGGATCCAACGATGTACAGCGAACCCGGTCGGAAGATTTGCTTTTAAAGTACCAGCAGCTGATCAAGCCGTTTAAGGAGAAGTCATCAAGGATCATCGTCTCAGGAATCGTCCCCCGGCTCGGTGTAGAGAGCCGATTTTACAACATAGCCACCAGCACAAATCGTTGTCTAGCAAACCTCTGCAGGAAGGAGAACGTGGGATTCGTCGACACCTGGGACAATTTCTACTACGATGACTATTTATTTTCGGACGATGGAGTTCATCTGAACCAGGTGGGAGCAGCACGTTTTGGGCGTCTTCTCAACGATGCGGTAAAGGATTTTCGGAGAAGAAATCGACTCAGCACAGGACAACCAGGAAGGAGGACCGAAGACAGCGAGGACGGCAATCTACAAAGGAATTAAATACTAATCCGTCAAGAACCGCGAATTTGGATAAAGCTCCACCAACACGACCCAAATTCAAAAACCGTCAGGGATAACGACCGAGGACCGAGGACAGCCATGAATGTAAATGTAGATCCGACCAGAACCAAAAATTCGATGAAAGAACGATCTGCGAGTTCTAAAACCGCAACTTTAAAGGTTTTCTATGCAAACGCTCGTAGCATACGCAATAAATTTTCAGATTTAGAGGAACTAGTGTTTACAGAAAATTATGATGTGATTGGCATAACAGAATCTTGGCTCAATACACAAGATAGAGACTTTTTAGCAGAGTATTCACTTCCCGGTTATGTAATGTTTGAGAACAGCCGAATAAATAAAAATGGAGGTGGCGTTTTATTTTATATCAAAGAAAGTCTTAACCCGACCCTCGTGTCAAAACCTCAAATTGTGAACGTCGACACATCTTTTGTGCTAATAAAGAATAATAAAGGTACAAAAATAATACTTGCGTTAATATACAGACCTCCAGCTCAATCAGTGCAAACTGACCGAGAAATTTACGAACAAATTGCAGATGTAAGTAACTCACAAGATACCGTAATTTTTGGCGACTTTAATTTACCTGTGACCAAGTGGGGCGATACTCTTACTTCACACTCCGGACATGACTTGTATACGAACTTGCAAGAGAGTTCGCTTTATCAATTTGTTCGAATGCCGACCCGTGGTAATAACGTTCTTGACATTGTACTTGCAACAAAAGAAGAATTGATAGAGAATTTGAATGTTGGTGATGAATTCAGTAACAGCGACCATCGTACGATAACTTTCACTTTAAAGTTTACTAGTAACGAACCAAATAGTAGCATCGAAAAAGTCCCTAATTTCAAGAAAGCAAACTTCCATAAACTTAGAGCTATGTTTAAAGAAACTGACTGGAGCTTTTTAATTAACAATAACGACATAAATACATCTTGGAAGTTATTCGAAACCACTTACCTAAAAGCAGTGCAGGACTGCATACCATCGAAAATACGGCGTCCAGGCCATAATAATAAGCCCAAATGGTGGAATAAAGATATTTCAAACTGCCTGCTTGCTAAAAAATTTGCTAATGATAGATTAAAATCCTCACAAAATGACGAAGAACGGGTGAAATTTGTAGAGCTACGACGCAAAGCCAAAAAGTTAATTAAGCAAAGTAAAAAGACCTTAGAGTTACATATTGCGAATCAAAGTAAAACAAACCCGAAACAATTCTATAGTTATATCAGAAAGAAAAAAGTAGTTACTTCAACTGTTGGACCGTTAGTCGATGAAAAAGGAGAATACACCAAAGACGAAGTACAAATGAGTAATGCGCTCAATACCTTCTTTGCATCAGTTTTTACAACAGAAGACCTCAGTGATATCCCTACACCATCGCCGATTCAGATTGATAATTCAGATGTTCTAAGCAATATCACCGTTACAGAGAGAGAAGTATTGAATTGTTTAGATAAACTCAAGGTAAATAAAACGCCAGGACCTGATACAATCTCGCCTAGAGTTCTAAAGGAAGCTAAGAATGAGCTCTCCAAACCACTGACATTACTATTCAATAAATCCTTGCAGTCTGGAACTATGCCTGATCAGTGGAAGCTAGCCAATGTAACACCGATATTCAAAAAAGGCAGCAAATCCCTACCCAGTAACTATCGTCCAATTAGCTTAACCTCAGTTGTATTTAAAATGCTAGAAACGGTCATACGAGACAGACTCGTAAATCACTTAGAGGAAAATAACATACTTAACCCTTATTTAGCGGCGAGCAACGTAAGTCGAGTTAAATAAAGCTGGACTATGTGGCGGCGCTCGACATAACTCGAGTGGCAATTTCAGCACGTAATGTGGCTGAGAGAGAGAGACAAGTGGTGGCAGGAGACTAGCGAGCGTATGACTGCTCCAGACCACCGCAGCGAACCTACTGACACAAATCTCAGCTCCCTCCTCCCTCTCTCACTCGCTACATACTCAATTATGTACTGAAAGTACCGAATTACCTGCTTTTTGCACTCGCGTTGCACGGTTATTGCAAGAAAACTATCCATCATACAAGGATCGTTATGGTGTCATTCGAAAGCTCTGTTTATGCCCTTTCAGGGATAGGTACTTGTTTTACGTTCTGGGTCTTATTTAGGCATGAAAATGATCACGTAAACAGCCCTATTTTGGCTAAAAACACCCCGCTGTGCGGTACACATAAATATACCGCATAGGCCGCTCGTAAGGTGTTAAAGATACTCAACACGGCTTTCGTAAAAAACGTTCCTGTTTAACAAACCTCTTAGACTTCTTCCACGATATCCTCAAGACGGTGTGTTGAAATGGATAGAAAATTGGCTCAGCAACAGAAAGCAAAGGGTAGTCATAAACGGTAAGGCATCTAAATTGACCAATGTAAGTAGCGGGGTACCCCAGGGATCGGTACTAGGACCAATTCTCTTTCTAATTTACATCAACGACATAGATGAGGGTCTCACCTGCACAATCTCAAAATTTGCTGACGATACAAAAATTGCAAATAGCGTACTCTCAAAAGAACAAGTTGACGATATGCAACACAATCTAGATAAATTGTCATGTTGGGCCTAAATTTGGCAAATGAGTTTCAATGCGGATAAATGTAAAGTACTACATGCCGGATACCTAAATGAGAAAGCAAACTATTCAATGAATGGCACTCAGCTTAAGAATGTAAACAGAGAAACTGATCTGGGAGTAACAATATCGAGTAACCTAAAACCGAGTCAACAATGTTCAGAAGTTGTTAAGAAGGCAAACAAAATAATTGGCTTTATAGGCAGGTCATTTGAGCATAAATCCAAAGAAGTTATCCTAACCCTTTACAATTCCTTAGTCCGCCCTCTTCTGGAATACTGCGTTCAATCCTGGTGCCCTTATTACCAAAAAGATATAAACAAGCTAGAACGAGTTCAACGTAGAGTTACCAAAATGATACCTAGCCTAAAGAACAAACCATACGAAGAGCGTCTTAGAGAATTAAATCTATTTCCTTTAACCCAGCGCAGATTAAGAGGCGACTTAATTCAAGTGTTCAAAATCATCAAAGGCATCGACAATATGAACTGTAGTAAGTACTTCACTATCGACCAATCTAATTACACGCGGGGAAACGGTTGCAAAATTATTGGTAAATCTTTGAACTCGCACGAATCTAAGAATTTCTTCTTCAATCGAGTTGTCAACTTGTGGAATGGGCTTCCCCGAGACGTTATAGACTGCAGCACCGTTGATTCATTTAAATTCCGCCTAGACAAATATCTCGCATCAAACCCGCGACTGACTGCGTTTGTAAATGAATAACTTTATCCTCCCCTCAGTTACTAACCCCTATGTCCCCTACTAACTTCCTAGTCCTGCCACGTTAGTGGCAGGGCAGTAGTTCCCTTTCCAATGTTCCCTTACCCACTCTAAACCACTGTTTGGACACTTGATCCTCAGTGTTTTGGAGGACAAGCAGCCTAGAAGGATCACTAGATATGTTGTTGCTTGATTTCCTTTGTACTCCTTTGTACTCCTTTGTTATTATCCTCCGCTTGTCTACTTTCCTTCCCTTGTTTTTGTGTACATAGGGAATGAAAGTGTTTACCCTTACAAAACTTACAGCTTCTAATGTTAGGGTTAGTACAACCCGAATGGCCATGCTCTCTTGATAAGCAGCCAGTGCAGAGACGTAGTTGACGGGCTCTTTTCACTTTAAGAGGCCCTGTTTTATACTTCAAACACTTGTACCACAAATAATTGGTGCAATTTCCTGCTTTCACTCTGGGCGGTAAATGTTGCAGTAGCCATTGGTGTACCTCCCACTTTGTCTTGACCTGCCAAGTTGTATACTTCAGCCTGGAAGCAATGGGTAAATTTCTTATAATCCAGTCTCAGATCTACCATTTCCCGTTTTATAGTTTCCTTTAGTGGTGATGGTAATTTATTGACAAGAATCACCACACAAAATTCCTCCAAACAAATGCCATGCCTAATGATTGGCCTCATCACACTCTCCGTATTTGCATAGAAGTTCTTTAGATCAGCAGTTTGGTATTTGGGTTAAGCTAGTTGATTGAATTGTTTAACATAAACTGCCTTGATGCGATCTGGATGCCCATATGTTTCTTGCAGGAGCTCTATTGCTGGGGCATAACTTGCACTCTCGACAATAAATCCTTCAACTAACTTATGCGCATCACCCAGAAGCTGACCCTTAAGATAGGTGAACCGTTGTATATCTGTGAGATCAGGATTGTCATGTATGGTACACTTAATCATTTCCCAAGACCCCGACCACAACGTTGCATCACCCTTAAATTTCAGAAGAGTAAGATGTGGTAATTTGACAGTTGACTTCTTCGGCTTGGGTAGAGCCAACTCCTTCTTGACCTCCGGAACTAAGATCCCCTTCAGTGTGGCGACAATTACCTGCATGCCCTCCAAATATAGGGTATCCTCTCTCAATTCCTTGACATATTCGGCGTCTGTCTCGTAAAGGTCGGCCAGGTCCTCCTGTGTGACCTCATACTTGTCAATTTGTTTTTGAATGCTGAGCAACCTGGCCTCCACTTCTACCCTAGACTCTGAGTCAAGGAATTCATCGATCTCCGAGGTCAAGACCGTCAACGAGCCCTTAAGCCCAGCCCAACGCCGTTGTAAAGACACAGCCATGATGCTATGAGAAAGGGAAATTTAGCGATCTCTAATTAAATTATAAATGTTAGTCTGAATAAGTTGCAGACAATAATAATATTCCGTTAAATTAAATCGTGAGCTGAAAATAAAACACCCTCACGAATGCGGAGCAAGAATTTGCCCGAAAATGTAGACTAGCTGTCTGGAGATATTCAATTTAACTCATTTAGTAATAGTTTTGATTTTAGATGAAGAAAATTTAGTATCAATTCAAAACAATTTTAGATGAGCCAGGAGAGAAATTAAAGTACAATAAGCCAAAGGTGTTTAGATTTAAAAAAAAAGGTACCGATATTAATTTATAATAGGTTTAAGATTTTATGATTTTAAGAGAGAGAGAGCCAGGAGGGTAATTTAAGTAGGCTAAACTCAATGGGTACCGAAATTTAATTGTTTGTGTGGAAATTATACACAAGAAACAAATTGTCACATAAAGACAATTTGAGCTGGTTCAACCCACATTCAACTTATTAACCAACATATTAACCTCGCCTTCTAGAAATGATATGCGATCGAATAACCTTAAATTTTGAAGAAGTTATTTTACAGTACAGTATGTATAATTTGATCTAACGCAATGCCAATTAATTTGTGATAATATTTTTAGGCCCAAAGGAGTATTAATCAAAAATAGTTAAGCCCGAAAAAGTATATACTGGTTAGATTAAACATATTGAATTTAAATAATTTAATGAATACTGTACTGGTTTGATTATATATTACTCTATACTGTACTGATTTTGATCATCTACTACTCTATTTTCAAGATGGGTAAACATCTCGTCGTATGCCCTGTCCATAAGCGCAGCCTAGTCCTGGCCAAAGCTTTGGCGACATGTGGCCAAGATCTCCGTGAACAATCGTTCCGATGCATCAGGTGTTAGGTGGATGCCGTCGGGACCGAAGTCGGCCTCGGAGGTGTTCATCGACGAATACCACTCACGGGTGAAAGGGGTGTGGCGCTTCAACCAACGGTTGACAGCGTTCCTTATATGGTTGAACTCCGATGCTGAGACACCTCGTGGAGCTGGCCTCTTCTCAATCCCGATCACCCGCACTTCGCCACCCGTGCGACGCACCACCTCCTCGGCCATCACCTCGATCCCTTCGGCTACCTCTCTTGGACTCATCCCGCTCACTATATCGTTGCCTCCGATTACCAAGAAGGTCAAGTCGGGTTTCAAAGCCAGAAATTGAATATAGGCGCTCAAATTCTTCAAGGTGCTGATGCGGGCACCTGCACCAGCCAGAGGAGTGACGGAGAAGAAGGGCTGGTACACGGGGTGGTCAACATACAAATCGCGCATGTACGAGTGGCCCAAAATTGCCACCTTCTTAATCGCTCCCAGGTAAATAGGCCTATCCACTACCGCCGCAAAATCCTCGCCAACCCCGCCGCCTGCAGCACCATGAGGCTAAAAGCCCTGGGCCATGAGGTACGCCAAAAGTCAAACCACCAGAAAGCCCCCACTAAACACTAGGCCACCACCAACCGCCGAAAAAGTACACAAAGGGGGGCAAACTACCGAAAGGTCGAAGGACCAATTATGTGGTTAATTTAGATAAGTGGACTGTATAATTAATAATTGGAAAATGCACATAGAATAATTTTACCTTATTATGATGACAACTCAGATGTGATAGTAAAGATGGCGGAAAATAGGCTAGGTAAACTCAAGTTGTTAGTGGGACAAGGAATAGGCTAAGGAATGTTAATAGCATAGACTAAGATAGATGGTATTTAAGTTAGAGTTTCATGATAGCTAATTATGATGATGTGACTATGAGAATGAGATGGAAGTGAAGTGTATGTCTGGGACGGAGGTTTGTTGGAGAGTGAGGTCGAGAGAGTCGTCTTTGAGTCTCTTGTGACTTGTCCGCGCACGTGCATAGTGTACGGTAAATGTATCCCATCCTTACACAATGAGATACATGGGAACAATAACAATAAGTAATACAGTAATATATGGGAATTATAATCCTACAATACTTGCCCATATTCAACTGTAGAATAACATTCTTCTCGAAATATGTATCGTTCAACATATGGTTACGGAAGCGTTCAACTGAAGACTACGGAAGGATACGTAACGCTACATTAACCCAGATTACTTAGCATTGATACTGTTCATACTAAATGGAGTATATTGAGTATGGACAGTATGATTTACTATTAGATAATTTCCGTGCACGCCCAAGGTCCGCCATTCAGACGCCCACGACCTTAACAACATAACCATAGTGCGTCACCACCAAAGCTGCCCCCATAGTAAAAGGTCTGCACCTTACACGGATGGGCTTTATTGACTCTTATATTATGTCTCACAAGTGGAGCCTTTGGAGTCTTTATCATATATATTTGTTTACCTTGGATGCAATGTTAGTATGCAAATAACTATACTTTTGTAATTTAATATATTTTCTGTTTTTACGTCCGTCGTTCCCATTGCTTTGTTTGTTCTAAATTAAATTAACTTTTTATTTGTATGAGACTGTACATAATGGTGTAATGCTGAAACTGAATTTAATTTGAAAGTTTCGCATTCTTTGTATTAAAACGGAAGGAACGCCCCATTCCTCAATTTTAACTATCAGAAGTATGTACGAAGTCTTTACTTCTTATTAGATTCAGTTAACTGGGAAATGTCCAAGTTGTTGAATTTATATTTACTCTAAAAGTAATTTAAGTTATATTTGCATTTCAGATCTGGATTCCTGCTGAAGACATGTGGATGACGGTACCTGGTTAGTAAATATTATTTCTATTAACTATATCTAAGATTATTGTTATAGGGAAACTTGGGAAAAAAATCTACATATATAGCCGGTATCTGATGAATAATGGGCAATGCATATTACGTTATGCATTATAATATATAATTCTCCATAGGTTGGCACAACTGATTTGCACAACTGATCATGTGCATTAAAATACGTTATATTTAAACTGAGAAAACGTGTTAACTGGATAACTTTAGTTGATGGATTAATTGACTGACTTCATTAAAGGATATCGGTTGTTTATTTAGGATTTTAGATTTCCTGATAGTTGTTGAGTTAAACGTCTATGTAGTTTAGGTGCTAAATTATTATGATTGAGTTGAAGGTCATTTGTTCCATAAACAAGTGTTGATGGGAAGTTGGAGTTCCCCTCAATGACCAAGAGTGCCACAAGTTTCACATTTATGCAAGTAAAACAAACGTTGCGTAATATAATTATAAAATATTATATCAAGTTACTGAATTACACTAATAATATTTAATGGATTATGAAAGAGGTGATAACTGTATGAAGTGGTCCGATATGATATGACTTATACAGTGACCAAAGAAATGAAGTACAAATGTAGCCTTACAATGTTGGGGTGGGGTGTTATGTAAGGAACTTCATAATTATACAGTATATGGGAACTCTAACGTGTAAATAATGAAGTGGGATATCTGGAGTAAAGGAAATATGTACATGAATAAAGCGAGTTAAGGGAAAAATACCTATAGTCTGTTTATTTTTATTTTTTTTTTTTTTTCAGCTGATGGTAAATTACTATCTCACCATCCTGATTCAACGGCTATTACCAACATTTGTTTAGTGAAATATCTTGCTAATTATGAACACTTTGCCATATAATCACTCAAGAACATAGCAGTATCATATGTTTCCATTAAGAATCGAAAAGTCAGATGCTAAGGGATTCAATTTACCATCAACTGGGATAACACAGACTATAGTGTCTTTCTATTACTCTTTCCTCTTTCGTTTCCGTTGCTCCTTTCTCGCTTACAATCACTATTTGATCTCTTCCCCCATCATATTATGTAGTACTTATTCTGTGTTTACGCTTTGTCATTCTTCAATTCATTTTATCACATTTGGTTTATTCCATTTCTGTTCTTCTTATATTTATTTTATTTCTCTCATTTTACTGTCCAGCCTCTTCCATTACTCTTTTCTTCCTTTTTTACTTGTTTCCCATTTGTTGTTAATGTGACCTGTTTGTCGATGCAATTGTTCTTAGTCCTTTCCACTGTTGACTTTGTTGTTTACTTATTTCCTTATTCTATATTGTATTTACTTTCGCTCAGAGTAGGAAGGATATACAGAAGTCAAAAGGTTAATTCTCTTTACCCTTTTAATTCCCACCTATCCTTCCTAAGCTGTGTACAATCGTAAAATCATAACCTGAATATACTGTTAATTCGCGTCATAATCCTCTAAGGCATAACCTTCCCCAGTGTGGTAGCCAGATGTGATTAAATGTCTGAAAACCAAACTCATTGCCTCACTGTTGGTGTGTTTTGTTGTTTGTGATCAATTCAAAGTGGACATGTTGGCCTCAGTGGTCCAAAATAAACACATTGGTTTGTATTTAATTTGACCACACGACCAGGAAGTTGAAACAGGCAAAATAAATGTAACTTTTCCTATGCCAAATACGTTTGATATGCAATATATGATAATGATATATCATATATGATAATGAGAATAAAATAAAACTAAAGTTGCAGATCTAAAGGTGAAAGTAGTGTATATATAACCAGTATACACCTATGACAAGCAGCATCCTTAATGCATGTAGCGAGGATCACTAGCTATTATAACTTTATACCAAGTGTCATTAATAGACCTGATAGACATATCTAAGGAAAATACTATAGTAACTCGACCAAAATATTGTATAGTAAATAACTCGATTATGACTATCTAGTATGTATTACTACCTATCATGATTGATACATGCACAGAAAGGACCCACTATTTGACAGACATAATTAGCCCCTAAGAAATTAACCAATACTCGTGTGGTAACATAATTATTATGTGTGGGAATAATGGGTTATGATCCTGTGAGGTAATTATATTATAGATAATGAGGTGTATTGATAATTAGTGTTTTACCTTTACTGTCACCCATCACCTTAACCCTTAATTAGAGGCTCACCACATAAGTCGTATTTAATAAAGCTGGACTATGTGGCGGCGCTCGACATAGGTCGAGTGGCAATTTCAGCACGTAATGTTGCTGAGAGAGAGAGACAAGTGGTGGCAGGAGACTAGCGAGCGTATGACTGCTCCAGACCACCGCGGCGAACCTACTGACACGAATCTCAGCTCCCTCCTCCCTCTCTCACTCGCTACTATTGCAAGAAAACTAGCCATCATAAAAGGATCGTTATGGTGTCATTCGAAAGCTCTGTTTATGCCCTTTCAGGGATAGGTACTTGTTTTATTAACCATCTGTTGTTGTGGTAAACTATCAATGGAAGTTCAATATTACTAAGCTATAATGAATCAAATAAATCAATCTAAATGAAAACTACTCCATATCTAAATTGAATTCAATCTGAAACAAGCTCATTTATATCCAATGGTCTCACATAATAAATTTATATATAGGGTAAGGTTATAAGGGTTAATATTAGCCAGGAATTAACTCACCAATAGTTCCACGTGGCAATGAGGCAAGGGAGAACGTTTTACCCAATATGGCGGTGGACAATGGGGAACGAGACTTCGGTCCCGAGACACGAGTCAAGTTAAAGAAAGAATAAATGATTACATGGGAATGGACATGAATATTATGCTTATCTGTCAGTCAGTCATGGCGTCGATGAGAGCGTCGTGATGGTGTAGCTGTTTGTATTGCTGACAGTGTATTGTGATTAGAGGCTCTAAAGCACGATCAACTGAGGGCGGAAATTAGATGTTAACTGGTTGGTGTTCGTGAAGGCTCTGCCGTTCCTCGAAGGCACACCTTGCTGCCTTGGCAAAACGCCAGGAGCCCAAATTATCGTACCGCATCTAGGTTGCTCTATACGATAAATTATATTAATATATACGATAAATTCATATATACTACATAAGACCATGGCAATATTGCTTAATAGCATATTAGGCCTTTTATAACTTAACTTATTTACAATCTTATAATATACGATCTACTCGTCCTACGTCGTGCTGTAGGAGCGACCATGACGTCACAGAGACATACGAGATCACAGAAGAGTCATAGCCTCTCGTATTTACGATATAATCCCCCCCACAAAAAAATACCAGAACCCCACCATAAACTTAAAGTTGCCCAGAGGCTATCTTCTGACGCCACATGTCGACGGCGCCAGCAGCAGCGCGTCTGGGACGCGTCCCGGTCCGAGAATGATCACCATCAGTAAGAGGTGAGTCGTTCCTTTGAGAATCCTCGGACCCAGCAATAACAGGTGGAGCATCAGATTGCAATGCGGAATCGAGCTCCAAAGCATACAAACGTGCGATAGGACGAACAGTAGTTCCAGTGGCTGTCTTCAATAGCACCACCCGCTCTACAGAGTCTTGTATACCTCCAACACGCGGCCCAATTTCCAGTATAAACGAGGACTATCTTCTTTAATTAAAACAACTTCACCAACTGTAGGTGCCGTTGGTCTACCAGAGGGAGGAACACTCCTTTCCCTCAATGCTAGCAGATATTCACTAATCCACCGTTTCCTAAAATCCTCGATTATCCTTGATATATACTGGTATCTCTTAGACACCGCTACCACAGAGTACAACGAGGGATCCTCTAACTCTACTATAGATTGGAAATCAGATGGAAATGCAGTCAATGGTTTTCCATATAGCAAGTGAGCTGGCGTTACTGGTAGTGGTTCTTGCAGGTCGGTGAACACATATGTAAGCGGGCGATCATTCACGACTGCCTATATCTCTGTGAGGACTGTCGTCAACTCACTCTTCTTTAATAGAGCACGTCCTACTACCGCTCTGAGTCCTGACTTTACTATGCCGACACACCGTTCCCACATTCCACCAAACCAAGGTGCCTTAACTGGAATGAACCTCCATTCGCACTTCTACTCTTCCAAAAAAGTGATGATAGTAGGATCACTACTCATATCCTTTAGATATTTTGATGCTTGGACATAAGTGGGAGCATTGTCTCTAAGATTGAGTTGAGGGAATGAACGACGGGCACAAAACCGTCTAAACGCCAGCATAAATTCTTCACTAGACATATTATCACATAGTTCTAGGTGTACCGCTCGAGACGTTGCACAGGTAAACAATAATATATAAACCTTCTCATGCTCCCTCGTCTTCAATGCCCCTGTGTAAGCTAATCCTACTGCTTGGAAAGGTTCTACGTGCTTTACACGGCATTCAGGTAGAGGTGGAGCTGGTCCAGTTGCATATGGTTTACCCTTTAGTCTCTGGCATATTACACACTTTCTTACTACGCGTCGAGCTACTTGTCGAACTCTGGGTATCCACCATGTGAGACGTAAATTTGATATAATATGACATACCCCGTAGTGTTTTACTTCCCTATGTGCACGTATGATCAATAGATCAGTAACGTGATGTCTTGTTGGCATAAGTATAGGGCGGTTTGTGCCGTCTGGTACACCCGACCACTTCAGGCGACCCTCACACCTGATGAGGCCATTGTCTAGGTGCAACCTTAGTTGACGCACTATATTAGGCATTAATGTCTTATTCGAGCTTTTCAAGGATTCTAATTCATTGGAAAAGGTTTCTACTTGAACCCAATTGATCAAAGTTATTCAGCTGCTTTAAGTTCACGAGCATAATGTTGTGATCCCTGTTGCAGAGTTGGCCCGTTACTTTAACCCGTGGAGCCCCGGCTAGTTTTGTAATGTTTGTTCACCAGAACCCGGCCGGTTTTCAAAAAATGGTTTTATTCCAGAAACAATAGCGAATGGGTTAGGAATGAAGGAAAAAACCACGAAAATCCGCTCAAAAAGCTTAAAGAATGGTCCTACAGAGCCCCTGAAAACTTATTTTACAAGAGTAAAAAATTGAAGGCAATTACCCCCAAAAAAGAGGTTATTGCGCGCTCACGCGCACGCACGTGGACTTTGAGAGTTTTCAACCATCGGCACGGTTGCGTGGGATACGTACACAGTTCCCATACAAATCTGAGCCCTCTCGAGTGGCTACACCTGAGGTTACGGTCGGAGCAATTAGGGTGACTCGTCAGACGCGTCGCTGGGGCTGTGCGTTACATACATCGCCGACGCGTCAGACGCGTCGCTGCGTCTGTACGGGTTAAGCTTGAGATTGGATGCATATCGCAATACCCAAGCTATAACTCTGACTAGTTTATTATAGTCACCGAATCTTGCCCACTCTATGATAGGACCCGGTGGCTCATTTGGTTGGTCTGTAACTGCCACTGTTTCCAGTGGCAGAAGTCCCTTACCAACAGCATGCCAAATCGTCCATTCACTTTCATGGAGCAGCCACTTTGGACCATGCCACCACAATTCGGACTTCACTAGCTGGCTAGCCGTTATACCCCTAGTTATGAGATCACTAGGGTTTTCCTTTGTATTTACATAATGATAAGCAACGTCTGGCAAAAGGGCTCTAATCTCATCTACCCTATTCCGCACATAAACTGGCAGAGACTTCTTGCTATGTACCCAGTTGAGTGCGACCTGACTATCGCACCAAACGTGAACGATTTCAATATTTAATTCGCTCTCGTATACTGCGCATACATGTTGCACCAGACGTGCTAATAGCAGCATGGCAGTCAATTCCATTTTAGGGATAGTTACCTTTTTAACCGGGGCTACCTTGGCCCGGGCTGTAACTAAATGTGCCCCAAATGAAGTAACAACATATATGGCTACCCTGTATGCCGTGGCGCTAGCATCGCAAAACGTGTGTAACGTAACATCATCGAACGCCGCCACTTTACGAGGTATAGGTTTAGTACATAGGATGGCATATTCATTCAACAACAATGTCCCTTGGTCATTCAGGTCCTCGGGCAAACTGTCATCCCCTCCTATTTTACGTCTCCAAACTTCCTGCATTAGAATCCTAGCTCTTATGGTAACGGGTAATGCTAGACCCAAAGGATCAAAAAATTTTGCAACTTTGCTCAACAGACTTCGTTTGGTGTGAGCTCCTGTCTGCTGAGCAAAAGACTTTGTTTGAAAAGTTAGTATGTCATGTTTAGGTTGCCAGATCATCCCCAAATTTCTGGACTTTTCCTGGTTAAGAGATGCCGTACCGTCCACCTGTATCAAACTCTGAAGATCTTCACTATTAGTAACCCACTCGCGGAGAAATAGATGTGCATCCGCAAACAATCTGCGTGCTTGCCAGTATGTATATAACAAATCATCCTGACTATCGCTAGAACCCTGCAAATTGTCTATATATAATCTGCGAGATAGTTTACTTGTGTCCTCATGAGTGTCCGCTACAACCCGAAAACGGCATATTATGATCGGACTTTCAGAGTCGCTAATGTCGCTGAACCAAAGAAAGCGGGTAACATTTCTATCTTCCTCCTTTAGCTTGACCATCAAGAATGCTTTCTCGATGTCACTGGTATAGGCGTACTTCCCCAGCCTAAACCGCAATAGATGTTGGGACAGGTCCGACACCATGGACGGACCTGTCAACAGGCAGTCATTTAGACTGGGTTGTTGACCTTGGTGGGCAGAGCAGTCATACACCACCCGTATTGGTGTGGTGACGCTGTCTTTCCTTACCCCATGATGGGCCAGATAGTGAACCCTACCCTTCTTAAACGGTTCCTTGACATCGACTCTCTCAATAAATCTTCATAACTCCGAAATACATCGTCATACGCCTGGCGCGTGCTCGGTTCGTTAGACAATTTACGCTGCAATGCGCGCAAGCGACCTAATGCCAAACCATAGTTGGTAGGCAGGCTTAGCTCACTGTTCTTCCAGGGTAAACTAACTTTATATTGCTTGTCTGAGGCACAGTAGCACACAGACTCGTCAAACCTTTGTAGCGCAAGTTCCGAGTCATAATCAGTCGCCATAGGATTAATGCCTATGTGATCCAATCTCCACAGTCGTTCCAGGTCGAACTCGGCAGCCATCTTAGGGTCACTAGGTTGGGAATCCTCCCTTCCCAACTCCTCTGCCGCAGTTACATTGACTCTATATATTGAGACCGTGTCGACCAGGACCTTTGACTGTGTAGTATGCACCTTTCCGCTCATGCAATATCCAAATTTAGTGGGGATTAAAATTACACCACACATCTTTTTAAATCCAGGGTATACTACATCATAATAATGATCCACACCAAGTAGAACATACACCTCACTCTGATTTCCCATGGGATCTGACAAGTTAACCCCCTTGCTACGTAATGCGTGTTCCACCTTCTTCACTCCTACAGATATATATTCTGGTAGGGTGTCTACTACGATACAAGTCATAAAGTACCGGTTTTTACGGTAGAAATATGAAATCTCCGCTATCTCGTAGTCTTGTTTATCAGTAACCCCTGTGAAGCCCTGTAATCGAAGAGTCTCAGCCCCTATGATTCGGTGCTTCAGTCCCACTAGTACGGACCTCTTTATAAAGGAACGTTGAGACCCTTGATCTAGAAGTACCCGACAAACTTTGTTACTGTCATTACCTTCCATGGGAATCTGTATTGTGGGCAATATAGTGGTGTCTTGCGTGCTACCTAGTGCCACAGTTGTAGTACCCTCTGTTTTTACTTTATCTGCTGTAGGACACAAACTATCAAAGTGATGTCCTTTGCAGTGGCGACAGGGCCTTAAGTATGTAGCAGTACATTGTCCCTGCTTACCATGTTCCTTACTTAGACAACCTACACATAGCTTCAATCTTTTCGCCTGTGCTAGTTTTGTCTCATTTGTTGGGTATTTTCCGCAGAAACTCCATTTATGTTTGTTGTTACATAGCTTACATAGAATCTGAGCAGGTTTCTTATACGTACCCTCTTTCTTTTCATTAGTCCCCACTGTCATGCTTACTGTTCCCCTCTTCTCCACATTCTCACTCCCTCCCGACAAATACATTCTCCCTTTGTTCAACTGTAGATTATTGATTTCCTTACTGAACTGAGTTTTGAACTCCCCCAGCTCAAATGATCTTACCTTGTCAAGTATTGCCATAGGAAGCTTCTGACGCAAGATAATGACTATCATTTCCTGTGTGGTAAGCCCTAGGGTGTCTAGCGATCGAGTATGGCACTCCATATTTGTCCTGCAATTTGTTAACTCCTCAACATTATACTGTGGTTCTGCGAGCCTTAACAAGGCAATGACATGGGCCATCTTCAACTGCTCTTTATCCCCGTATGTGGACTCTAATAAGTGTACTGCCTCAAGATAACTACCACCCACTACCGCAAAACCCTCTATCAAATGTAAGGCCTCTCCTTCCATTTGTCCCTTCAGATAGTGAAACTTGCGGACATTATCCAAAGAGGATTCATGAACCGTAGACCGAAATATGTCCCAAAAAGCTAACCACTCAGTCAACTTGCCCCCAAATGTAGGAAGATTGAGCTTTGGGATGTGTAAAGTATGTTTTGGGTCAGCCCTTCTATGGGCCTCATTATCGCCTCCCTTCTTACTTGCGACAGCACGCTGTAATATGTACTTCGCTCTAAAGACAGGTTCATCACAGAGGGAGCGATTATCACACTCTGTAACTATCTCTTCCTCCTCTGTCATGTCAGCCACAATCACCTCACTCAGAGCCATAATACGACCGTGGGTAGCTTGGACGTTTTCTAATCTAGCCTCCAATTCCTCTAGTTCAGCAGTAGTGATGAAAGTGTTAACGTCCACAATTAGCCTACTTAATACTCCCCGAAGTCCCGCCCTTTGATGTTTAGGGGCCTTGATCAGCACCCCACTAGACGGTGTCTCTTTACTGTCTTTATTCATTTTGCATGTGAGCCTATAGGCTATGTATCTAAATGTTAAGTTACAAAAACAACGGCAAAATAATAGTCTAGTTAAGAAACGCCGACCGGCGGACTTCTATGTTATGGAGAAAAAATAGTACACAAAATAGCAATACCTACTAAAGGATCATATTGAACAAGAAAAAATGTTAGGTCAGGTCATAATGTCACAGGAAGTCTGATACGGAAAAGAAAATTATTGGGGAAAGATGATGGGTGGGATGCAGGACTTAGGCAGGCGCAACGATATAACCCCGGCGTCCCTCTCTAGCCAACGCTTCATTAGCCCTACAATCTTATCATACAGGACTTGATTGGTGTCTAAATCGAGGTGGACACCATCCTGGTCGAGGTCCCGGGTGCTGAGAGTAAGTGATACAAAGCGATGCCTCGTCTCTACTAACCGACACCTCAGGGCACGGTTAACAGAGTTCTTAATTGCTTGGTACTCCGCCGCCGACAACCCTCGGACCCTCGTCCGGCTCTCAATTGCCACAATCCTGCAGCTCCCCCCGGACTCATGCTCCAGATCCAGCGCCACCTCTTTGATAGCATCAGCTAACGCGCGGGGTACTGTACCGGGGCGTATATCATTGCCGCCCAAGAACAAAAAGATCATATGCGGCCTAAACCGAACCACCAGCCCCCACTGTGGGGAGGCTCTCAGGGTGTCAACGGTTGCTCCTGGTACCCCGAAGTAGGACAGCTTGAATGTCCTATACCCCTCCGATGCACGATACAACTCAGTTCCTCCGTCGGCTGCCCTTAGCCTGGTGGCATATGAATGCCCTACTATGGCAATTCACTGAGGTACCGGCGCCCAAGGTACAGGAAGATAGCCAAGCCCCACCCCTCTGGGGTCCTTGCTTCTGCATCCCTGGGCTAATCCCTTGCTCATTGCCTAAAAAAATCCCCTACTGGTAGCTAAATCCCGGGTCTGGGCACCATAGTCTATCGGTTCGTGTAAATATATATGACTTTTGGGTAGAAATTTCAAAAATGCACTTAATCTGTTCTAATTATCCCATTAATTAAGAAAAAGCTTGTTGACAATTGTTTTATGGGGGTTAAGGGTAATTTTAAAAGAAAATAATATGAAGATGTAAAAGTACGGGAAAAAATAACCCAAATTTATTTTCTGTGCACATCATAGTCTTGAAAGTAGTTATCATTGATGGTCTTGACTAGTCTGTAGTGATGGAACCCTCTATAAACTATTATGGAAAGTACCAGAATACCTAAACATTTTCCAAAACACTTATTTTGATATTTAACCGCGGGAAAAGGCGGAATAAGTTATAGTGTTCTTTCCATAGTCCTTTGTGTTCACCTGTCATCCCAGTCCCCTAGTCCTACTCCTCTTCATCCTCATCATCCTCTGGAAGAGGGGAGGATTTATTGGCACACACATCATCTTCCTGTCCACACTGGCACAGTTCAGTGCAAGCAAGATTGTGCTTTTTCCAGCTGCACCGTATGGTGCATTTCATAGGTGCAGCTTGATTGTTGGCACCACAGCCACACTTCACAAGTTCCAGGACACAGTCTGGTGCAGCTGCCTCGCTGGAAAGTACAGGTATCAGCCTGTCACCCTCTTTCTTCCAGCCCAGGGTGAGAGGGTCAGGAATGTTTGGCTTCTCAACGAGGTCCTGGGCCCAGATTCTGGCCTGTAGATGGGCACGCAGGATGTGTTGCTTCCATGCACCTTGAGTTGGTGGCAGCCTGTCTACTCCTTGATCTGGTTTCATCTTTTTGAAGAGATGCCATCTGAGGCTACTGACTCTAGAAAGCTTGGTTCCTTTGGGGCAGAACAGGCTGCACAGGAAGGCTTGACAACCATCAGCCACCTCCCTTCCCCTAGCATCTGAATGGCAGAGACTACATTGGGTGGCGATTCCATGAAGGCATTAAAGCATGTCTGCTTCCCCTTCCCCCTGATGTGTCCTGTGATATCACACCCTGTTAGTGCATGCCAGTTGATGAGCGCAGCTGCTTTACTGGGTCCCAGGGCATCACAGATGGGCTGCAATAGGATGGTGCGGCGACAATCTCCAGTACCCATGATCAGTGCAGAATTTCTGCCAAGTTGTGGCACTCTGCAGAGAGCCAATAGAAGAACATCAGTGTCCTGTGTATAGATATGGACGATGGCTCCAGCAGCTGCAACTTCCACAGCATGAAGGATCATGAGGGTGTCAGCCTCCTCCTGAGTGCTCACACCAGTGCTACCCTGGCAGTCATAGTTAGCCATCACACTCTTGCGTGTCACAGTCACCATGTTCACTGTGCTCCTTTCAATAAGCTGCTGAGCCAGGTAGAGTGTGAGCGAATCCTTTGTGGCATTGCTTGCGAGGAACGTGGACTTGTCCCTAATCTGAGTTGAATCTTCAACCTTGTAGGACCTGATTTCCTTCAGCTTGCCTCGCCGTCGCTCCCGCGTAGCTTCCTTCAGGGAACACACTTTTGTGTAGTTGTCAAAAACAACCCTAACTGCAGCATACCCTTGCACCTTTGTGTCAGTAAGCTTGACATAAGCTCTGGCAAGATCTTTTCCATTCTTGAAAGTTCGGACAGCCATCAGTTCTTGGACTACAGCCATTCCATCAACTATTATCAAGGTGGGGTGCTCCTGGGCAGTGGTCTCATTACTGTTAGTGTAGATAAGACCTTCCAAAAGGTGGATCACACTGCTCTTGTCATTGGTTGGATGAAGGGACTCATCTGCTTGCATCAGTGTCCCACTGGTGTGTGAGAATTCATGGGCACCAACTACCTGCTCCAGGTCGATGTCTGCACGGGGTGATCTGGCGACTAGCAGCATCCTGGCAAAGAGAGAGGAGGAGGCTTTGAGCGTCACCAATTCTGATCCGGCCTTCATCTTGACTTCCTTTGCAGCTGTAGTCCAGGTCAGTAGATTCACTTTGGACATTCGGTCCCAGAGGTTTCCATCTCCAGTGATGCGTTCTTCTACAAAGCGACTAAAGGCATTCTGGCCTACTTGCTCCATTGACAAGATGCTCCGTTGGACTTCCTCCGGAAGGATCTCCTTTGACATCAGTTTGAACATTCGACTATTGATGGCTGCATCATCTGATGGTGGACTGAAGAGATGGCACTGTGCTAGTACAGCCTTAAGCTTTGCAATGGCCTTTTCCTGGCGTGCTACTTTGGCTTTGCTGAGGCAGTGGTGTTGCTGTGCCGTGTTTCCCTCAGAAACCATAAGCAGATGCTCAGTCTCATCAGAGAGGCGTACCAGCTCAGGTCCCGTGAGACAGAACTTGAGCAAAGTCTGTGGGGTTGATGTGATTCCTGATATTCCTCCTTGGCCTTTGGTGACTTTGTTCAGCTGCTCCATGGCATGATCTACACCAATGCGAGTGAATGGCACATTGTTGCTTGTATTGCCGTGAAATTCCCCCTGAGGAACTCATCCCAGGTGTCTGGATCTGCACTTTTGAGTTCGTGCATGCGGGCAATATACTCAGGGATGTTCTGGGCATAATCCAGTCGGTTGTAAGCAAAGAAGTAAATGCACAGCTTCTCTAGTGCTCCCAAATACAGGAACCAGTTCCCTTCACGGGTTGCATGCTGAAACTGCAACAAGGCCATGACCTGCCTCATGTACATCTGTGCCCATTGGTACATTGGTTGTTCCTTGTGACTTTCATCAAATTCATGCAGCAGCTTCTCAATTTCCATGGACTCCAGCTCCAGTAGGAATGTCCTTTGTGCTTCGTGGACATCCTGCTGAGTCTTACATGCTTCAGTCAGCTTTTCAACACTTGCTTGCAGTCTGATGCGCAGTGCAGGGTTCTCTTCAAAGAAAGACTTCATCCATAGATCGAATAGTGCTTGGAGTGTGATTTGGTGAGCTTGCATAGCTCTGTTGTGATGACTCCCATTGATGATGTGTGAAGTGGTGACACTGCTGTACAGATCAGCTTCCTGCCATGCCTCATCAAGCCCACTGCCTTCAACGGTCCTGCCCAAGCATCGTAGTGCACAGAGTACAGTGTGAAATGCTCCTGGACACAGCAGCCACTTGTTTCTGTACTGGGGTAGAAGGTGCTCTAGTTTTAGAGCTCTCTTGTATAGGTCCATGTCCAAAGTCAATAGCAGCTTTGCTTCAGGGCCTGACACCAGTTCGTTAAGTCTGGTCAGTTGGTTCAAGGCTGTAACCAAGGTGACCCATTCATGGGCTGGTGCATTGATAATAGGAAGACCAAAGGCTTTGTCAATGGCAGCAGGCATATCTTGGGGTTGTATGAGTGAGTTGTAGGCAGACCACATGGGTACAGGCTGTCTGACATTTTGTGAGACCATTCCTGCTTCAGCATCTTCATCCTGTGTAGTGGCACTGTCCATCTGGTGGTCTGGGGTGTCAGCATCATCTCTGGGTTGACTTTCTGTGCTCCGGCAACAAAACCGGGCCAGCATCCAGGCAATGTCATTTGTTTGTGCCTGCTTGTATTCAGCATCATACCTTCCCATCTTGTATGCTGGATAGTGAAGACTTGCTCTGGGCTTTGGGTTGCCTTCAATAATACATGTGGCCAGTTCACTAACAGATGCTGGTATATCTCTCAGGCCTGAGGCTGAGTTACCACTGCCCAGTCGCACTGGATCCAAAATGGTTTCTCCTTCACCAGAGGGTTGGTATACACCTAGGGCTGTTCCATGGAAGCTGCCCTTTCCATCCGGGGTGTCCACCTTCTTGTCAATGTTGTCCAGTGAGACACAGATCCTCTTGTTCTTCAAAAGACCTGGTGGGACATACACACAATACTCTTTGATGTTTTCAGACATGACATTGGCGATGTTGTTGCATATTTTGGTAACCCGCTCATATGAGACACCAGCTCCACATCTGTTCAGCAGTGACAGTGCCTTCTGAATTTCTGAAGTTGTGGTGCATGTAGAGAGATAATCCGACAGCATAGGGACTTTCTACCATTTGGTGAAATGTTGCCTCCGCAGACGATGGCTTCAACATTACTTGTCTTCTTGTCTTGCACACTTGCATGATTGAGTGGGAAATGATGGTGCAGGATGTGTGTAACTGTTCTGTACGAGTCTCTGTGATTGCTACCTTTGCCCCTTGCAGGATCCACCGGATGAGGTTGCTCAGTTCAGATGGGACACCTGTTTGCCTACAACCAAGTAGTGACCCATCGAAGGACCACTGGTTATCTTTCCTGGACTGGAGGATTGCCTGCCTGATGATCTTTGAGCACTGGAAAATGAGCTTCATGTCTGCTTTAACATTCCTGTCCTGTGCTGCTTGATCCAGAGCAGACCGGTCTGCTTTCTTGGAATGTATAATTGTTGGGTTCTTCCCTCTTCCCAGTGTAACCATGGCATTGGGCACATTCTCTTGGATCTTCTTCACAGCTGCCTTGTAATGAAGACTTCTCTCCTCTATGCCATGATCATGCATCATTCTGTTGTACAGTGTACACTGTTGTACAGTGAACAAATATCGTAAATAATAGCAAACAGAGAAAAACAATATTTAAGCAATTAATCAGTGCAGATTATTTCTCGACCATATCGCAGGTTAGTAGTGACGTTATTGGAGAGAAAGATCTCCCACGCAACCAAATGTGGTGAAAATTCGAACCTGCACAGTGTTAAATCAAGTTGATAGGTAAAATATGAAAATTAAAATAGATACTATATTATACAGGTATACTGTAGGTAGCCTGGAAAGTTCGTTATTTTCCTAGAGTGCCGTATATTCCGTTAAACAGTCGACGAAAAACGGGAAAAGTGGTTAGGGCAGTGAGAATTCTGTTTCATAAGATAATTATTGAAAGTGTTACTTAAAGTTACTTAAAGTTTAAACATAACGAGTGTAAACGAGTGGCACTCCCCCACCCCCCCCCCCCCCCACACTCCCCACAAACCGCGTAACAAACACCTCCTTGTCCTCCAAGCCCCCCCCCCCCCCTCTCTCTCTCTCAAATGTGGTGAAAATTCGAACCTGAGCAGTGTTGAATCAAGTTGATAGGTAAAATATGAAAATTAAAATAGATACTATATATACTGTAGGTAGCCTGGAAAGTTCGTTATTTTCCTAGAGTGCCAGTGAGAATTCTGTTTCATAAGATAATTATTGAAAGTGTTACTTAAAGTTACTTAAAGTTTAAACATAACGAGGGTAAACGAGTGGCACCCCCCCCCCCCCACACTCCCCACAAACCGCGTAACAAACACCTCCTTGTCCTCCAAGCCCCCCCCCCCCTCTCTCTCTCTCTCCCCCATATAAGGGCGGGTGGAAAAAAAAAATAAAAAACAAAAAAAACAAAAACAATTTTTTTTACCAGAGACAACTGTACGAGTTGTAAGATGAATATACACATGCATGAAGGCACCGCATGTCGGATATGCAAGCAACCATACCACTGGATTTACATAGGATTGACACCAATAAATGAGGCGTACAATACAAGAGGGAAGAACCTCCATTTCTGCGATAGTTGTTTCGATATCACATGGCAAGTCATACAGACTGTAGAAAATACAGAAGTACAAGATAGACTGAAATATTGCCAAGACATAGCTACCTTTCACAGAAAATGGGGAACTATTGGGGCCTCAGGGCCCATACAAATATCACAACCCACACACGCACACCTTCCCATGATAATACCCACATTGCCTCCTGCACATCAACACACATCGCCTGCCGAACAACAACCTTTCGCACCCTACATATACACAAACCCTGCCGCACATCTCCCCACACCTCCCCAGACCCAGAAAACACCCACATTAATCCCATCTATGGCCATTGACCACCCTACTGCTGTTGATCAAATACAATTGCAGGATGAACGTAGGATGCAACAAGCCCCCATATCAGGCTCCCCTTCCACATCGTCTCCCCCCTCACCACTGCCACCTGCCCACCTACAACCGACCCGTAACTCCACCCCCCTGCAGGCCTCACCCACCCATACACCAAGCCTACTATCACCCACAACCACACTTAGCTCACCACATAACCCCTTGCAGCCCCAGCCCCACCTACTGGGGTTGTCTACACCAGTGTGCAGATATTATCTGGAAAGAAGGTGCTACTTTGGTCAAAAGGGCGAATATAATGGGAATTCATGTAGATTTGCTCATCCCAAAATTTGCAACAACATAACCAGTCATGGAAAATGTAGATTTGGTGAAACCTGCAAATACCACCACCCATCCCTTTGCAAGACATCACTTAAGAACAAGACCTGCTACAATATGAAATGCCCAGCTTTTCATATTAGAGGGACTTGGAGATATGCTAGACCTAACACGAATGGTAGCCCAAAAAACTCTCTAGCTATGCGAGGACGAGACAGAGGAAAAAGGCAAGGAGGGAAAGGGCAGATGAAGATGAAGAGACTGAGGGAGATGGAAGAGCACATAGAACACCTCGAGCACCTCCTGGCCTCCCAAGAGTGGCCAATACATCCCGAAGACTATTAGGTACACATAGTACTCCAAACAATCCCTCCCCAATCTTGTTTGCAAATATCCAAGGCCTAAAAAATAAAACCACGAACAAAGTACCATTTATTAGGGGCCTGCTAGAAGAAGGAAACGCTATATTTGCGGCTCTCACAGAAACTCACATTAAAGATCAGGAAGATAGTGAGGTATGGATTCCTGGTTACAACCTACATAGGGCGGACAGAACGCATAGATCACATGGAGGTGTAGCCTTGTACATACATGACTCACTGATATGTACTGAATTCCTAAATAACAGTAATGAAGTGGTGGAAATACTTGGAGTTAAAATAGAATCCCTAAATTTAGCAGTTATTGTTACATACAGGCCTCCAGACTCATCCCGAGAAGAATTCAAAACCCAGCTCAACAAAATAAAATCAGAAGTGGAAACCCTGGGGAACCCAACACTAAATATTATATGGCTAGGAGACTTTAACCTACCAAACATTAAATGGAGACAACTAGAAAACCAGTTAGTGGCAAATAACACCGGAGAAGCAAATACTAATATGAGAGAGCTTTTTGAACTTTGTGATTTTTTTAGTCTTACCCAACATATTGCTGAACCCACACGGGAAAACAATATCTTAGACCTGGTCTTCACTAACAACGACTCTCTAGTACACAGCATTAACATATCGGACACAACATACTCAGATCATAAATTAATTGAGATCAAAACAACCTTAGAAAGTGTACAGACAACCTCAGAATCGAGAACAAAAACCGGCCCCTTCAGTAAATTTAACTTCAATAACAAAAACATTAGGTGGGAAGAGGTAAATCAAGAAATGGAGGAAATAGACTGGGAAGATTTAATGGATAACCTGACACCAGCAGAATGTCTAGTCTTAATAACAGAAACCATGACCCAAATCTGTAGCCACCATATACCTGCAAGACAAACAAAACGAAGAAGCAAACAAGATCGGGAAAGGAGGAGGCTGTACAGAAGAAGAAAATTACTCACACAAAGACGCACACATCAAAATCTACAGGATAGGCAAAAGGTCGAAATAGATAGAGAAATTGTGGAAATTGAACAAAGGCTAAGAATATCATATGAACTACAACATATGGAAGAGGAGAGGAAAGCTATTGCAGGTATAAAGGAAAATTCCAAATACTTCTTTTCATACGCCAAACAAAAGGCTAAAACAACATCAAACATCGGCCCACTGAGCAAAGGGGACGGCTCTTTCACAGGAGACAAAAAGGAAATGAGCGAACTCTTAAGCAGGCAGTATGAAATGGCATTCAGTGAGCCTGATGAAACAAAAGTCATCAGAGACCAAAATATATTTTTCATGGAAACCTCCCCCACGAAAACCCCTCAGATGCTGGATATTGATTTCGGTCCAAAAGTCATAGAAGAGGCCATTTTCAACATGCCATCCCACTCGGCACCAGGCCCGGACTCTTGGAATTCGATCCTAATGAAAAAATGTAAGGAAAACCTCTCAAAACCCCTGGCTATAATGTGGAGAAGGAGTCTAGACACTGGTGACATACCAGATAGCTTGAAAAACGCAATAATTGACCCACTGCATAAAGGAGGGAGTAAAGCACTACCAAAAAACTACCGCCCGGTAGCTCTAACCTCTCACATCATTAAAGTTTTCGAGCGAGTCCTGCGAAGCAAAATTTCAACATTCATGGAGACAAATGAACTACACAATACCGGTCAACATGGGTTCAGAGCGGGAAGATCATGTCTCTCACAACTTTTGGAACACTATGACAAAATTCTTAAAGCACTAGAAGAAAAGAAAAACGTGGATGTCATTTACACCGATTTTGCTAAGGCATTTGATAAATGTGACCATGGTATAATAGCCCACAAACTGAAAGCAAAAGGTATAACTGGGAAAATCGGACGGTGGATATACAATTTCCTCGTAAACCGAAAACAATCGGTAGCAGTAAACCAAGTCACTTCTGAGCCTTCGGATGTCAAAAGCTCAGTGCCCCAAGGAACAGTGCTAGCGCCCCTTCTGTTCCTCATACTAATTTGCGACATAGATACCAACACCAGACACAGTACGGTGTCGTCCTTTGCTGATGACACAAAATTAAGCAAGATAGTAAACACACAAGAGGACACGGGCCGACTGCAGGAAGACATGAATGTAGTGTTCCAGTGGACCAGGGAAAACAGCATGCAATTCAATGAGGAAAAAATTCCAATTAATACGGTACAGAGATAATAATGGTGTTAAAGAAATTACAAATTACTTAACAGAATCTAACCACATAATAGAACGGAAAGACAGTGTGAAAGACCTTGGGGTATTAATGTCTGAAAATATGGGTTTCAAAGTACATAACCAGGTCAAAGTGGCGGCTGCGAAACGTCTAACGGGTTGGATTCTGCGTACTTTTAAAACACGCGGTGAATTGCCTATGATAACGCTCTTCAAAAATCTAGTGCTACCGCGGCTTGAATACTGTAGCGTATTAACATCCCCATACAAAGCAGGTGAAATAAATGACGTAGAGAGTGTACAAAGAAATTTCACTTCGCATATAAGTTCGATAAAACATCTACACTATTGGGAGCGTTTAAGAGCACTGAATCTGTACTCACTGGAACGTAGAAGAGAACGTTACCTAATAATATACACGTGGAAAATCGCAGAGGGTTTAGTACCAAACCTACATACTCCGATAGTCATGAAATTCAGTGATAGGAGAGGCTGGGAATGCGAAATCCCCCGGATGAATAACAGGGGTGCTATGGGCTCTCTGCGAGAGGGCTGGTTATCACACAGAGGCCCACGTCTCTTCAACAAACTCCCACGGCGAGTAAGAGACATGAGGGACATCTCGTTAGACAACTTCAAGAGAGCCCTAGATGTCGAACTGCAAAAAGTGCCAGACGAGCCCATCCTCGCAAGGGAGCGAGCTGTCGCTTCAAACAGTCTACTGCACCAAATCACCACCCATAACGAGGGGCGTCGCGCTCCTTGGTGCCGCTAGAGGAGCGGCGAACACATCCAAAGGTATCCAAAGGTAAGGTAAGAGGTTTCTTTCACTGTTAGAAATTCGCCATCATCCAGATGTTCCACTAGTTCAGCAAAGTATTCGATTTCAGCAGCTATGAACTCTACGTTGTTCAGTTCAGCATCGTCATCATCTCTGCTGAGGCTTCTGGGCCTCTGTACATAGTGGCGCCTGTGAGTTGTGTGACAGCTTTTGTGGTACTTGATGTCTCTGGACAGGAAGTCTCCCTCTGCAATGATATCAGCCAGGTGCACCTTCCACACTTCATTGTCACTGGCATTAACGACTTCTTGAATGTATTTCCCAATGTTTGAAGTACTACATTCGTGAAGCACTTCTTCTTTTTTCTTTGCCTCATATTTGACTGTCTGACAGTAGAAGCAGTGATCTCGGTTGAATACCTGGATGCAGGATCGTGTGACCCTCCCAGCAGAAGGTGATGGTGTGTCCTGTGAAACAGATGTCATTGATGCAGGACGGCCAGCTCCTCTGGAGGATAATATGCTGCAGTCCTTTTCAGCAAGTGCTTTCGTCCACCTGGCTTTGTCTCTTTCAGTATGCTGCTTATGGGTGATTTCTCCATAGCAGGATCTGTGCCACCCTGCATGGTTTTGTTCCAGGTCTTGAGCGGGACATACCATGCAGCCGCTGATTCAGTTGCACAAAGTTAGGATTCCCATACTCGGCTCATTCCCCGACACAGTCTAGGAATTTCTCATATGTAGGAAGGCCGATATGCTGTAGAACCAAATTTCCTGGCTTTTGGCACTTTAAGCAGAGGTTGAAGTCTAAGGTTTGCGGTTCTTCAGATGCAGCCATTCCGACCTGAAACAAAAGAGACTACTATTACTACTACATACAGACATCTTATTTTTTTTCTATTAACAACAGACCTTTATCACTCTACTTGCACTGTTAATATTCAGTACTAATGGATAATTCCTGAAACATGCCCAACATTTGGGTACAAGCTTGTAACAAAAATCCAGCAATAATGAGTTACACATAGTAACAGTGTTACCCGTTAAAACATAGCCATAGCTCCACAGGTACTGTTGATCTTCACAGAGCAGGTGGTATTCTAGTGCTGAAACATTGTGTAGTCTGTATTTAACTGGAAACATGCTCAGGATTTTTTTTGTGTGGTAATTTTCAAATGTATCATTACAAATTGCCTAAATTCATAGTTTACAACACCCCATCTCTGTTTGGTCCCAGAAAACCATCTAAACCATGACAGAAAAATTGGCAACAACCTATTTTGCATTCAGTATACTCCAGAGATATATTTTGGTCATGTTGTCAAATTTCTACCCGAAAGTCATATAACCCAGATTTGTTTAACATTACCCGATGGACTTATATATTGGGTAAGGTTATAAGGGTTAATATTAGCCAGGAATTAACGCACCAATAGTTCCACGTGGCAATGAGGCAAGGGAGAACGTTTTACCCAATATGGCGGTGGACAATGGGGAACGAGACTTCGGTCCCGAGACACAAGTCAAGTTAAAGAAAGAATAAATTATTACATGGGAATGGACATGAATATTATGCTTATCTGTCAGTCAGTCATGGCGTCGATGAGAGCGTCGTGATGGTGTAGCTGTTTGTATTGCTGACAGTGTATTGTGATTAGAGGCTCAAAAGCACGATCAACTGAGGGCGGAAATTAGATGT
This sequence comes from Paralithodes platypus, assembly GCA_032716605.1. Lineage (NCBI taxonomy): Eukaryota > Metazoa > Arthropoda > Malacostraca > Decapoda > Lithodidae > Paralithodes > Paralithodes platypus. The sequence goes on from CM064529.1 coordinate 33,351,042, forward strand.
TAACTGGTTGGTGTTCGTGAAGGCTCTGCCATTCCTCGAAGGCACACCTTGCTGCCTTGGCAAAACGCCAGGAGCCCAAATTATCGTACCGCATCTAGGTTGCTCTATACGATAAATTATATTAATATATACGATAAATTCATATATACTACATAAGACCATGGCGATATTGCTTAACCCTTAAAGAGCGGCTCGCAACATAAGTCGAGTTGAAAAAACTGGCAAAAAACGGGTGAAAAAAGGGTGGAAATCAAGTGAAAATGGGTGGGATAGTAATGATCCATACGTCCGACATCTGTGGCCGCCCGGCCCACACTAACTCCAGTTCCCCCACCGCGCGTGAGGATGACAGTGTAACCAATAGTTCGCTAAAAGTGAGCAAGGTAGCAAAATCAGCTAAACTTCCATCTTCGAGGTAACACTGTCAGTGCTCCACGAGTGCTACGTAGCTGTATGTGGCGTCGTTGTGTAGCGATTTCCACCTAGTTTTCGGCGCAATACAGTTCCTTTCATACTGATGGTTGATATAGCAGTCAGAACGGCCCGGAAAGGCCCAAAACGGCCACAGAGCACCCGCTAGAGGAGGGTTAATAGCATATTAGGCCTTTTATAACTTAACTTATTTACAATCTTATAATATACGATCTACTCGTCCTACGTCGTGCTGTGACCATGACGTCACAGAGACATACGAGATCACAAAAGAGTCATAGCCTATCGTATTTACGATAGTTGTCAATGTTTCTGATGAGATGATCTCTCTCTCTCTCTTACTTCATCTTCCATGGTTTTGTCTTTTTTTCCACATTCCGTTATTTACATTTGGCCAATTTCATATATATTCAAGAACTGACCAATTCGCTTGGATCTTAACCCTTAAAAAGCGGCTCACCACATAAGTCGTGTTGAAAAAACTGGTGAAAAAAGGGTGGAAATCGAGTGAAAATGGGTGGGATAGTAATGATCCATACGTCCGACATCTGTGGCCTCCCGGCCCACACTAACTCCAGTTCCCCCACCGCGCGTGAGGATGACAGTGTAACCAATAGTTCGCTAAAAGTGAGCAAGGTAGCAAAATCAGCTAAACTTCCATCTTCGAGGTAACACTGTCAGTGCTCCACGAGTGCTACGTAGCTGTATGTGGCGTCATTGTGTAGCGATATCCACCTAGTTTTCGGCGCAATACAGTTCCTTTCATACTGATGGTTGATATAGCAGTCAGAACGGCCCAGAAAGGCCCAAAACGGCCACAGAGCACCCGCTAGAGGAGGGTTAAAGTATATATATATATATATATTGTTATTTTTTGTTTTCTATGTGAGTGATAGAGATAAAAGGCAGAACTACCTGTAGCGAGTGCCTCCCCCAGAGTTGAAAGAGTGACAGGGCCAAAATCAAGGGACATTCCAGCTAAAATGCTTGGACATACGAAATTTGAAGCAATTTAAGTCATAGGAAGAGGGAATACTGATTCTGGGAGAGAGTTCCAGAGCTCAGCAGTTGAATAGAAGAAAGTCTGAGAATAACATTTCACTCTTGAGTTGGAGAGTTGCACAGAGTTGGGGTGGGATTGTGATGCAAGACGGGTACTACGTTCCCTACGTAGAAGAGGTGGTATACACTGGGAAAGCTCTGAGGAACATTGATTATTATAGTAGCGATAGAATAGAGAGAGATGCATCATTGCGGCGAAGAGAGAGAGATTTTTTTTTCTATGTGAATGAGGGAGACTAAAGGCAGAACTGCCTGCAGTGAGTGCCTCCCCCAGATTTGAAAGAGTGACAGGGCCAAAATCAAGGGATGTTCGAGCTAAAATGCCTGGACACACAGAGTTTGAAGCAATTTAAGTCATAGGAAGAGGGACAGACTGATTCTGGGAGAGTTCCAGAGCTCAGCAGTTGAATAGAAGAAATTCTGAGAATAGCATTTCACTCTTGGGTTGGAGAGTTGCACAGAGTAGGGGTGGGATTGTGTTGCAAGGCGGGTACTACGTACCCTACGTAGAGGAGGTGGTATACACTGGGAAAGCTCTGAGGAACACTGGTTATTGTAGTAGCGATAGAATAGCAAGTGAGATGCAACATTGTGGCAAAGAGAGAGAGAGATTGCAGAGAGTTGGTGAGTGGACGTGAGTTAATGATACGAAAGGCTTTCCTTTCTACAATGTCTAGGAGTGCGGTGTGAGAGGATCCTCCCCACACATGTGAACAATACTCAATACAAGGACGCACTGTGCCTCTGTACAGAGCAAGAAGCTGCGCAGGGGTAAAGAATCCCTTGAGGCGGTTGAGCACACCCAGCTTCTGGGAGGCTGCCTTAGCAAGACTAGTAATATGGTCCTTCCAAGTGAGAGCAGAAGAAAAAGAGACACCGAGAATATTTAGAGAAGATGAAGGATTGATTTTTGTATTGTTGAAGAATAAGGGAAAGTCCTCTGGAGGTACCCGATGGGTAGTAAGATAGATAAATTGGGTCTTGGAATCATTAACTCCAACAAGGTTATCTCTACCCCAATTGCAAATGGTAGCTAGATCAGAAGATAAATGTTTATGGTTTCATTACGTTTGTTTTTGAGAGACTGCTGGCTGGGGCGTTCTGGAAAACTAATTGAGTACTGTAAGGTAGAGTCGTCTGCATATGAATAGATGGGACTGGATGTACAGTTTAGAAGATCATTAATGTAAATTAGAAAGAGAATAGGAGATAGGACAGAACCCTGAGGAACACCGGAGTTGATAGGATGAGGATGTGAGCGATGGCCGTCTACAGCCGCAGCTATGGAACGGCCAGAAAGGAAATTAGAGACAAAGGCACAGATGGAGGGATAGAAACCGAAGGAGGGTAGATTTGGAAATTCAAGATTTGTGCCAGACTCTATCGAAGGCCTTCGATATATCTAGTACAACAGAAAAAGTCTCACCGAAGACCCGAAAGTTGGATGACCAAGAGTTAGTAAGATATAAAAGAAGATCACCAGTAGAGCGACCCTTAACCCATGAAGCATGATAGGCCTCATGGAAGGGTCACCATAGCGAACGCGATAGGCCTCACGGAAGCAAGACCATAAAAAAAAATTCGTAAACACCCCAGGGGCTCTCAAAACAAAGGATATGTCATTAGGTGTGATAATTCCCCTCTAGTACTTCTTACCACTCACCCATATGTTTCTCACCCCCCCCCCCTCCCTTCCCCTCCTTATTCCCCCCTCCCCTCTTCCTCACTTATCACCTATTTGTTCTCTTATTTTCATCATTTATCGGTTATTTTTCTCTCCCGCGGTAATGTAGCACAAGGGGGTTGCATATAAGATTGTTATATAACACCAAGACACCGCCCTGCTCGCCTCAGTTACCTCACAAACAGCAAGAGGGGACCCAGCAAACATTTTAAGTACGGGTCAATTCCGGCAAGTAGCGGCAAGTCCGGAATGTTGGTGTTTTTGTATCGGGCCAAAATATATTGGCCATAATATTCTAAAACGGTGTTGGTTCTATATATTATTAATAAATGTTTTCCTTTGTCCGTTTTAGGGCAGGATACATAATGCTGGTCCAGCATTAGCAAATGATGGCATTAAGTATAACTTATTTTGTTTACTGGGCCAATATTTATGGGCCTGATTAAGGCATAATGATATAGGTCCATTGTAGAAATAATAATGGGTTTCCATAGTTGATTCAGAAGAGGATGCACAATGTTGGGCCGATACAGTATATACATTCAAGAAATGGATAACTGTCTTTATTTAAAAGGACTAATATATTGTGGCCGTAAATTGGTAGAACATTGTTGGTCCTACATTATATTTTAAATAGCTCACCAATCTCCGCCATCATTATGGAATATATATGTTGGGCCAGTACTGGCATATCGCCTTTATCAAATAATGTCATCTACCTGCATTGGGCTTATATGTATCGGCCATACTATGGCCAAAATATATTGGCCCCCTGTTTAACTTATTAATGATTTCCATAATAGATAGGTTGTTGGATGATAGATATTGGGCCAATATTGTCAAATATATGAAGGTAAAATATGTTTTTTTTTTTATCGGGCCAATATATGTTGGCCATAATATTCTAAAACGGTGTTGGTTCAATATATTTTTCATAAATATTTTCCTTTGTCCATTTTGGGGCAGGATATATGATGCTGGTCCAGCATTAGCAAATGATGTTATTAAGTATAACTTATTTTGCTTAATGGGCCAATATTTATCGGCCTGATTAAGGCATAATGATATCAGTCCATTGTAGAAATAATAAAGGGTTTCCATAGTTGATTCAGAAGAGGATGCACAATGTTGGGCCGATACAGTATATACTGTACATTCAAGAAATGGATATATAACTATCTTTAATTAAAAGGGCCAATATATTTTAGCCGTAAATTGGTAGAACATTGTTGGTCCTACATTATATTTGAAATGGCTTGCCAATCTCCGTCATCATTATGGAATATTTATGTTGGGCCAGTACTGGCATAATTATCGCCTTTACCAAATAATGTCATCTACCTGCATGGGGCCTATATGTATCGGCCATAATATGGCAAAAATATATTGGCCCTCTGTTGATCTTATTAATGATTTCCATAATAGATAGGTTGTTGAATGATAGATATTTGGTCAATAATAGCAACTACATGAAGGTAAAATATGTTGGCTTTTTTATATCTGGCCAAAATATGTTGGCCATAATCTTCTAATGCGGTATTGGTTCAATATATTATTTATACATTTTTTCCTGTGTCCGTTTTGGGGCAGAATACATTATGCTGGTCCAGCATTAGCAAATGATGTTATTAAGTATAACTTATTTTGTTTATTGGGCCAATATTTATCGGCCTGATTAAGGCATAATGATATCGGTCCATTGTAGAAATAATAATGGGTTTCCATAGTTGATTCAGAAGAGGATGCACAATGTTGGGCCGATACAGTAAATACATCCAATAAATGGATAACCATTTTTAATAAAAGGGTCAATATATTCCCAGCAAACATTGGAAGTACGGGCCAATGCCGGCAAGTCTGGAATGTATTTTTTTTTATATTGGGCCAATGTATGTTGGCCAGAATATTCTGAAACTATGTCAGTCCGATATTAAATTCATAAAAAAAATTTCCTTTGTCCGTCTTTGGGTTGAGTTTACAGTGTTGGGCCAGCACCGGCACTTAACAGGATTCACTTATTTTCTGTATTGGGCCAATGTCTAACGGCCAAATAATTGTGCAATTATATCAGCCCAATATAGAAATAATAAATGTTTTCCATCATATATAACAAAAAGTAAAGGAAATTGTTTTTCTTATATTGGGTAGATGTACTTTGGCCATAAGAAGGCAACATTTTGTTTTTTCATGATCATATTCAAAATGGTTTTCCGTTCACCGGCATTAGATTGGATTCCAGGTGTTGGGCCATTACTAACATATAGCATTATTAACGGGTATTGTTTGCCTGTGTTGGGCATACGTATAGCGGCCAAAATTCGACCAAGCTATATCGGCCCAATACTGAATAAATAAATGTTTTCCATCATAGGATAGTAGATAGATGGCAGATGTTGGGACAATACTGGCAAATATAGTGGATGATAACAGATGATGGCTTTCCTATACCTGGCTATTGTGTTTCGGCCAGAAGATGGCAAACTTGTATTGGTCCAATATCTTATTCAGTATGATTTTCCATTAACCGGTAATTGGTTGTCTTTAATAATTGGGGCCAATACTGGTATTAGCTAGTCATGATGGATAATGAACTTTCTGTGTTGGGCCAATAAGTAACGGCCTTGAAGTGGCAAAGTTATATCGGCCCAACTTTAATGTAATCAATATTTTCAATCATCGAGAATTATGTGGTTATCAGACCTTGGGCCAATACTGGCTTATAACGGAAAGTAAGAGATGATGACTTGCCTATATCGGGCCATTGTATGTAGCCCAGAAAAAGGCCCAAAGATAGTGGTCTAATATTATGTTCATTACTATTAAACATTAACCGGCCTAAGGCAGTCTTCCACATGTATGACCAATACTGACATAGTGCAGTACTAAAGGATAACAGTTGTCCTGTATTGGGCATATGCATAGCAGCAAATAAATGGCCAAATTATATCGACCCAATATTGAATTCATAAATGAATTTCCCTATGTGAATAGATAATGGCTTCCTTACAACGGGCCATTGTACTTCGGCCAGAAGAAGGCAAAACTTTATTGGTCCTTTATCATATTTATAGTGGCTTTCCGTTAATCATGTGTTTGGTACCAGGTGTTCGGTTGGTACTGCCATATAACCATACTAAAGGATATTAGATTTCCTATGTGAGACCAATGTATAACAGTTTAGAAATGGCAAAAGGAAATCGGCCTGATATGAAATAGATAGATGTTTTCTATAATGGGATATTGGGTGGCTGTCAGATGTTGGGGTGATACTGTTATGTTACTAAGCAAAAAATACAATGTTTTTCTTATAATTATTTGGTAGATGTACTTTGGCCATAAAAAGGCAATACTTTGTTGGGGAAAGGTGCTGGGAACGGCCTCTGGGGCAGTCTGGAACCGGTGTCTTCGGGACGGTACATTTTCCTGGCCAGCTTCCATTTAGCTGACTGTGACAATTACAACATCACAGAAAACACCCAAGTCTGATGAACACATAATCTCACCGAGGACGGTATGCAGCCTCTCGAGCGTTCAGGCTTACTAATGTGAATGTAGGAAGTTTGAGTGGCAGATCAAATGAAGTTGTGGAAGCACTTGAGAGAAGAAGAGTGGATGTGTGCTGCACCCAGGAAAGCCGATGGAAGTGGTGCGGTGCACAGTGGATAGTTGGCAAAAAACAAGAGATACAGGATCTACTGGAAGGGAGATGAGTCTGGAAAAGCAAAAGGAGGCGTGAGTGTTCTGGTGGCCGAGGAGTGAGAGAAGAATGTTCTTCAGATCAAGAGAGTAAATGGAAGATTGATTGTACTGAAGCTGAAAGTTGTTGAAAGAATACTGAATGTGATATCAGCATATGCCCCACAGGTTGGTTTGAGTAGAGAACGGAAAGATTTCTGGAACGACCATAATTTGTGTTGTTTCGGGCCTCTTTGAAAATGACACCACAGTAATAGAGACCTGAATGGGAATGTGGGAACACGTGTGTGGGGGCATTCATGGAGGAAATGGATACGGAAGGAGAAATCTAGAAGGCGAATGCATACTGGAGTCCCGTGTTACACTTTACATGGTTGTGTGTAACATGAAGTTCAAGAAACGGGTGAGTCATCTGATCACATACAATTCTGGGGGTTCCAGTAGCCAGATAGATTATTTCCTGGTAAACATGTAGAAATGCCTGGAAGTGGTTTAGGGATGTAGGCTACAGGTCATCCCGAGTGAGAATGTATCTCTCAACATAATATTAAAGCGAGATCTTGTGTGCAAGAAGGTATGCATGCCAAAAAGGAAATTAAGGTTGTTGAATAAATCAGAATATAGAGATAGGTTTTGCAGCGAACTGGAGAAAATGGATAGGAATAGGGGCACTAGGTCACATGATGTAGGTAGTCACTGGAACTTCCTTGAACGTAACCTTCTTGTTGCCACTGGCAAAGATATTTACTTAAAGCTAGGGATCTGTATCTTGTGTTTGTAAACCTGGAGAAGGCTTTTAATAAGGTGCCCAGGGATGTTGTGCAGTGGGCCATGAGAAAACTTGGTGTAGAGGAGTGACTGGTGTGTGTGCTATAATGAAAATGTATGAGGACTCGCAAACGGAAGTGAGGGTGAAAGGAATACTGAGTGAGGAGGTTGCAGTCCATGTTGGAGTTCACCAAGGTTTTTTGTTGAGCCCTCTCCTCTTTGTTATAGTTTTGGAGGCCCTATTTGGAGATTTTAGAACTGGGCTCCCATGGGAACTGCTATACACAGATGGCTTAATTCTAATCACAGATAATGTGCAGGATGACGAGGTTCAGAAGGTAGAGTGAGGGCATGACAAACAAAGAATTTAAAGTTAATATCAATAAAACCAAGGTTTTTGCACAGTAGCTTGGGCTGTGGAAATGTAGAAAAAAACAGTGCATACCCATGTGCAGTATGCAGAAAAGGGGTGGGCGTAAATTCAATTCAGTGTAGCATCTGTCGTTTCTGGGTACTTCATGGGAAGAAGCGCTGTAGTAGAATAAATGGACCTCTGCTGAGGAAGAAAGCTGAAATTGAGATATATGGGTGTATAGTATGCAAAGCTGAGCTTGTGTTGAATGATCGGCTCAAGAGTGTGAACCATGGCAATGTGTCGCTGGAGATGGTGGACAAGTTTTGCTACTTGGGAGATACCATCTCTGCCGGTGGTGGGGCCGAGGCCGCCACTATTGCCAGAATTAGATGCAGCTGGGAAAGCGCAGAGAACTGCTGCCAATTCTAACCATGAAACGACTCTCTCTTCCCTGAAAGAAAAAGGTTTACACTTCATGTATTGGTAACGCAATGACCTACAGTATATGTGCTTCAGAAACGTGGCCTGTCAAAGTGGATGATATCAACAGATTATAATGCCTAATAATGATAGGCCTGTAGGCTACATGATGATGTTTTCACGGTTTAATCAATAATGGTTCCACCCCCCCAGGACTTTCACCCATTTTTCCCATCATCGAGATTGCTCAGTTAATGATTAATCAGATTCCATGTTAAGTTCTGTGAAGTTAGAGACAATAGGCCTACCAGTACAATTTTTGCAATACCAATTCAGTAGCACTTCTACTGAATCTGAAAGCTAGTAGGCTACCAAATACAACTAACATTTCTGTAGATTTCGATATTTATCATGATAAAAGTACTGTAGATGGTGTTAGTGACCTGGAAACTGAGGCAGATGGCTCGGAAAGAAAAGTCTGTGACTTATGTAATTATCTTAATAATTTTGCTAAAGTTTTAGGTTAAATTACAAGCAAATAATTTTATATATCCTCCAAGGTATTGTGGAGTGCTTTCAAACCATATGTATTCACTAGGAAATTAATTTTCTTCACTATCTAGAATCTAGATCTATGTAGATCTCTATTAATCTCTCTCTCTCTCTCATCTCTCATATATATATATATATATATATATATATATATATATATATATATATATGTATGTTTATATATACAGTATAATAATAAGGTTTGGTGCTACATGTTTGAGAAATTCGTTTTTTGCGCGAATATTGTGGGTCCGAGACTTCTACAGCTGACTGAGCTGAACAAAAAACACACCAATATAGACCTTCTGTCACCCGTGAGAAGAGGTTGAAATTAATTGTTTTAGAACAGAGTTCAAGTTAGAAGTCTTGGATATAAGTTGTAACCAATAGTGTGGCGACTTATATCCCCTATGTTTACATCTCAGCTCAGCCAATCACAGGCCGCCACGCTCTCCGTCTAGGTACCATAGTCACGTGACGTTACCCGCTCGCCAGTCACCAGCTGTTTCAAATATTTAGTGAAAAGAAGTACCCCTCTGGCCCTCTCGTGTTTTATCGCTATTTTAGTCATATTCCGGCCTAATAATGGTGTCAAGTGACACAGAGTGAGGTAAAAGATTCAGTGATAAGTAAAAGTGAAGACAAACTAGTGGTGAGTGAAGGAGCTCATTCACTTCCACAAAAATCAGATTTGAATTATCTTAGGGCCTAGGCCTAGGCTACAGTGTTTGGTAGTGTTCACAATTACGGTTACACTTAAGGTCACTTGGTCAGGGTGAGGTCCTGTGTAGCGTGCATTACTCTTTTCGGATGCCTATTTATTAAGAAACTGAACAATAGGCTAGCCTAACTTTAACCTAACCTAATCAAAACATAACCTAATTAGGCTAGTATCCTATAGGCTAGCCCTATTAGGGTAAATCTACAGTTATACTACCCCTCCCCCACCTCCCCCCTTCAAAACACGCCTTTTAGCGTGTTTTTGGATGGTTTAGCAGACGCGGAAACTGGAAAAAAACTTATTTTGATAAAAATTTATCACCAACCAGATAAGAGTTTTTCAGGTAATTTGTTGTTGTTTTTTATGTTTATTTGATATACAGTGTTGTTTAATACCGAGGACCGTCACATTTTAGTATTTTTAACATTAGCCTAACCTAACCTAACTTAACCTAACCTAACCGAAAACTAACCTGTCTCGCGACCGGTCTAAACCCAGCTCATGTTCCCTGTTTATGGGTGCCCGACGGTCTAAACCCAGCTCACGTTCCCTGTTTATGGGTTCGCGAAGGTTTGTAATACTTCAATGTATCTATTTCAAGTCAAATATACATTTCCGCGGATCATCAAACCATACTAAGTCTACTACTAATAATATGAACCCATTAGTACCAACAGAATAGCGACAAAATAGGGGTAGTATAACTGTAGATTTATCCTATAGGCTATTGTAACATTACCAAATTATTGGTCAAATTATTGAGATATAGCCTAAGTATACAAGTCTCCCCGGACCCGCTACACAGGATTAGGCTATGCCTAGGCTAGGCTATACCAAGATCAATTGTGCAGGCTTAAGTTAATACTTAATAGGCCTAGGCTTAGGATATTTACCAAGAAATGTAGTTATTTCTTTGATAATTAGCAGGACTAGGCCTAGCCTATAGGGGATACAGTACGTTTCGTCACCAAGCCGTTTCGTCACCACCTCTCAGATCCGTTTCGTCACCGCGATCTCGGACGTTTCGTCACCATAATGAGCCACTACCAATTAAGGCCATTGGACGTTGATTTAAGTAGGCCTATTTATGGTTATAATTTGTGATGAAAACTTAATGATTGGTTGCCTAGGCCTATTTGTATTATGGGACAGTAGATATATATCTGATATGGTTTTGTTAGATTTTGGGAGGCGTTGTCTGCAGCACCAAATCCTGTCCTCTGCGCATGCATGAGAATCTTAGGCCCCTTGGCACGATTTGTTTTCCTTTATACTATTATATTAACTTAACTTAACTTAACTTAACGTAACTTAACGTAACTTAACCTAACCTTAAATTAACCTAATAGTTGAGCCTAAATTAAAAATGAGCCCATTAAACATAGTGGTGACGAAACGGGTCGGAATTTTGGTGACGAAACGGGTTTATGGGGACGAACCGGGTTGGTGACGAAACGGAATGGTGACGAAACATCCATACCCCCCTATAGGGAATAGGCTCTCGCCCTATTTTGGTACATAGGCCTAGGCCTATTACCGAAACTAGGCTACCACTAATTATTTCGCAATATATGAAGGGTATTACAGAATAAGGATGTTGCAATTTAGATCATATTCAAATTTGTTTCACTTTGGTGAATGTTTTTAATACTTCAATGTAGGCCTATCTATTTCAAGTCAAATATACAGTTCCGAGCATCATCGAAGTTCGAACCATATTAGTCTACTACGAACAATAGTAACCTATTATGAGCAACATAATAGCGACAAATCAGGGGTTGTGAAGCTGTAGCGGTAAGATCCTGTGTAGGCTGTAGCGGGAGTAATTGTTTTTCAGATGCCTATTTACTAAGAAACTTTGAACAATATCTTTAACCTAGCCTAACCTAACCAGGTAGGTCTATATTAGTGGATTATTTATGAATGTAAAATGTAAAAATATATTGTAACATTACCAAATTATTGAGATATAAATACAGGTTCTCCCGCTACACAGGATTATACCACTGTAGCCTGTAGTTATCATTAGTTGTAGTTTCATTTTACCTATTCAAGATTTTACTCCAATACGTAAAAACAGCTACATTATACCGATTCAAAATGAAAGAAGTCCTATCGTTGTTAGTTAGTTAGGGGATGGATGTAGTTTTCGGGCGTACGGTCGTCATGTTGTGCGCTCGCAGTTACGTTCCCGTCTATTTCGACGCTAAATGTTCTGCTATTTGCCCCCTGTCATTACTACATGAATACTAGGTTAGGTTAGGTTAGGTTGTTTGGTTAGGGGGGGCCTATATATAGGCCTACATAAGCTGCTTGCCTGGTAAGGTTAAGTATGAAGTACCGGTACCGTATTTGCCTTAGACAGAAAACGGCTTTTTAAAAATTTAGTGGGCCCAGGGGTCAGCCTGCCACTCTACCAGCCCTTCCCTTGCCCTTTTCTTTTAAATGCTAAAATGGCATTGGCAAGGCAGATGCCGCAACCTAACCCGGGAAGGATTTAGTATCCGGGCATATGGTCATCATGTTTATTTCGGTCGTGCGCTCGCGGCTATGTTCCCGTCTATTTTGATGGCTATTTTTTTGTTTTGTTATTTGCCCTCTGCTAGAAATATATATGATGATGACAATAAGTCATAGGCTATGGGGGGTGAGGCTGGAAAAAGACCCCTTCAACCTATTATATCCCACGGCAATCAAAATAGACAGGAAAATGATCGCGAGCGTGCCGAGTAGTGTAAACAAGGCAGGTGGTACGCCCAAATACTACATCCTTACCCCTAGTGGCCCTAACTGGAGATATATTATTTGTATCTTATATTGTATTTATTTATTTATTGTTTTCCTTTCCCTGGGTTTAGGATTTGGGATGCCTAGCAGCCTAGCCTACTTATTTATAATATATATATACCAGTATACCAGGGTGGATGGGACTCGTTAGTCTTGGTCGGCGACTCATCTAGGGGAGACAACCTTATACAAATCCGGGTGGATGGGACTCGTTAGCCTTGGTTGGCAACCTGTCTAGGGGAGTAAACCTGATACAAATCCGTACTGCTTACCTAAGGGTAAGGCAGGTTAGTGGATGAATTAGCCAAACACCACTGTAGAAAAATAGTGCTAACAAGATGCACAGAGGGCCTCGGAGTCGGACGGATCCTAAATTGAGTGGTCAATCCTGTAAGTCCTTCACTAAACTGACTCGGATTGTCCCTCTCACAGGGAATAGGTCTGCTTGGGGGCATTCTGTGTATGGCCACCCTCGTAAGGGGAGTAAGGCGTCCGGCAATAGATAGATAGATAGTATTTCTTTGCAAGCATAAACAAATATATAGCAAATTTAAAGATCACGGCAACTCGAGGCTACTGACTTCAGCTGGGATCATTAAACTGAATTTAAAACTCTGGAGAGCTCTCATAGGTTTCACACAGGCTGGTTCAAACCTGTATACACTATGTTCCTCTTTCTTGTTAAGAATAATTGATACCGGTATTGAGTAAGACTCAATGTAAGGCAAAATATAATATACCGGTAGCCTACATGCATATCGGTACCGTACTGTACTAATGATGATAGGCCTACCATTTAACAACACCTAGGCCTATATACTGATACCGGTACGTACTTGATGTGATGTATATCTGAACTAATATTCACTGCATTTTATGTTCCTGTAATGATAACACTCTGCATAAATTAAAACTAATGAAAGATTATACCAATAAATGACAGTGTTGTACATTCTGTCCAGTAAGTCATGTTTCAGCAGAGTATTTTTGTATAAAAATTGGAAAATTGAACCCGGTACATGTAATGGCATATATATATAGGCCTACCGTATATAGTACTATATACAGTATATATATATATATATATATATATATATATATATATATATATATATATATATATATATATATATATACGGTATATACAGGATGGATGGGACTCGTTAGTCTTGGTCGGCAACTCATCTAGGGGAGACAACCTTATACAAATCCGAGTGGATGGGACTCTGTCAGCCTTGGTTGGCAACCTGTCTAGGGGAGTAAACCTGATACAAATCCGTACTGCTTACCTAGGGGTAAGGCAGGTTAGTGGATGGATTAGCCGAACACCACTGTAGAAAAATAGTGCTAACAATATACACAGAGGGCCTCGGAGTCGGACGGATCCTAAATTGAGTGGTCAATCCTGTCAGTCCTTCACTAAAATGGCTCGGGTTGTCCCTCTCATAGGGAATAGGTCCGCTTGGGGGCATTCTGTGTATGGCCACCCTCGAAAGGGGAGTAAGGTGTCTGGCAATAGATAGATATATACCGGTACTGTATATATATATATATATACCGGTATATATATACCAGTACATGTACCGGGTTCAATTTTCCAATTTGTATACAAAAATACTCTGCTGAAACATTGCTTACTGGACAGAATGTACAGCACTGTAATTTATTGGTATAGGCTAATTTTTCATTAGTTTTAATTTATGCAGCTTTTTCATTACAGGAACATAAAATGCAGTGATTATTAGTTCAGATCATGGTTCAGATATACATCACATCAAGTACGTAGCCTGCCGGTATCAGTATATAGGTGTTGTTAAATGGTAGGCCTATCATCATTAGTACAGTACCGGTACCGATATGCATGTAGGCTACTGGTATATTATATTTTGCCTTACATTGAGTCTTACTCAATACTGGTATCAATTATTCTTAACAAGAAAGAGGAACATAGTGTATACAAGTTTGAACCAGCCTGTGTGAAACCTATGAGAGCTCTCCAGAGTTTTAAATTCAGTTTAATGATCCCAGCTGAAGTCAGTAGCCTCGAGTTGCCGTGATCTTTATATTTGCTATATATTTGTTTATGCTTGCAAAGAAATACTGGTCTGCTGGCTAAGGTAAGCAGGCCCACCTACCATGACTATAAATATATCAAACAAAGGTTTACTGTCTTGTGATACCGGTACTAGAAACTGTGCTCTCACATCATGCAGAAATGCACTGTTTACAGCTAGCCTAATTCAAGTGAGTAAAATATAGGTGTCTCCATGTTCCGTACTGAGATAAATTAATGAAGTTCATCTTTTTGATAGGCATTGACGGTTTGTAAATCAGTAAAGCTATGCATACAGTGACAAGCAGAAACTAATTTCAATATAGGCCGGGTAGCAGTACCGGTACGGTAGGCTTATATATTTGCAATGATGGAGTACCGGTACCGTGCCGTAGTTCATCTAATAGAAAGGTAGTTTGGCCTTCTCATATTGGCAAGCAGATTACCGTAGCATTCCCTTCAAGTGGTTCTCTGAATTTAGGTTGGTATAAATTTTCCAGTCTTAAATAGTGTACAAATCTTGCCATATGGAAAATGTAGGTTACTAGTGTGACCAATCTGTCATTCAAAGCAGTGTCTGCACTTAAAAACTGTCAGGGGGAACATACAGGTTGATTCATGATCTTCAAGCTATACCGGTACATTAATAAATTATAAATAATAGTTATTAACCAAATATACTACCGGTACCGGTGAAAGTACAAAATAATTAATTGGCATCATGTCTTACATTTGGAATTCCATTACGGTATGCCATCAGACAGTACACTAGGACCATACGGCTGGGAAAGTGTAGATAGTAGAGACGAGGTGTTGTAGATAGAGGAAGTACGTGTTGGAATGGCTTTGTTGTGTATGTCAGTCTGTATAGGCTAAGTCATCGAGGTGTCCCCCGACTGGGTGCGAACATGATATACATGCTAGGACGTACTACCACACCCACTAAATGTCCGCCTTGGCTGGGATTGAACCCAGGTCAAGCAGATTCACACGTGAGCGTGCTCTCCACTCAACCGCCAGGGATCTGCGAATATTATTTCCCGTAATTGGGTACGGTATGTAATTATATATATTTGTAATTTCTGTAAATATGGGGTGAATTCAGACAGGATGAAAATTAATAAAATAAATACCACCTGTCAGATTCAGATATTGTTTGTAATTGGGTTGATTGTGGTCACTTACACAGGGTATTTTTTAGTTAAGTCACAATAATCCTTATTTTTACATTGTCAGGGTCATACATCCAGATATGTCAACCCAAAAGGGTTGTACCGTATCTTATGATATGATAGGCCTATTTATGCTTTTAGGAAGTGTGATAAGACCCTTTTAAAATGTTCAAATATGTCCGAATTGACCCGATAGGTCCGAATCTATATTGGGATCACTTGTTAGTATTATGAATATGTTTTATTTCCATGTACAAATTCAGGCTATAGGTGTCCGAAATTGCCCCAAACTCGGACACCTTTATTATACAGTATTTATACAAACATATATGTACGGTACAGTATATGTATTTTTATTTCTTTAATGCTATGACTGTATAGCCTAATTAATGTAGCAGCTACACATACAATATATACTAAACATAACTGGGAATATTTATTCTATCAATTGCCAGATGTCATAATCCCTGAGAGAGGATGGCCACGAATGAATCACCTTCATATGCCGAGGCAAGTCACTATAGTACCGGTATCTAGCTTGTAACGTAGGCCTACCTGTTTACGAGGGTTTGTCGCTTAATCCCAACCGCCATTTAATTGGTGTGTATTGTCTATAGTGTGTGAGGATGAATGTGGGATACCGTAAACTGGGGTGAATTCGGACGATATTTCCGTATTTCCGTAGCATGTAAGCTTGTTTTTATCTCGATGTAAGATCTGTACTCTGGTTTTAATAATTTGAAAACAAAGTCTTATTAATGCTTAATTTGTTTAATCAATAATTGTCAATGTTCAAAGCAGTCTATATCATCAGTCTTACAATGTAAGACTTACAGTACAGTACGATACCGTAACCAACATTTTTAATTATATACTGTATATTATTAATTATTCAAACTATAGTGTCTTCTACCAACACCATATTTTAGTTTGTTTCATCAATAACTGTGGAAAAATATATTTGGGAAGTGAGCATTACCACATCTGAACACGATGTCATCAACTTCTAAGACGGTCATTCCTTTTTAGCTAAGGCTAGACCATTTCCTCCCACAAGTCAAACCATTCTGACTGTTGATTATGTACCATAGGCCTATATGCTCACCCGCTGGACTAATAAATTAGACTATGGAGTTGTTTGAGTATTTATACTTATTTTTATGCTAAATATACAGTACCGGTAGCCTATATGCATTACCGATATATAATGTACCTTTTATATTTCAGTACCGTAGGGTAGGATCATTAGTATCCAATCAAAAAGTGCTATTTACTGATTTTGGCTGCCAATTTCAACAAGAATTAAATACAAAAATACTTTTGTTTACCCTGTAACACCCTCACCAGTAATGAAAGTTTATATTAAGAGTAATGTCAAGTGTGTTGAGTAAAGATGGGACTATGGATGAAGTAGTGTGGGAGAGGGTACAACAGGGGAAGAGGGTTGTAGGAACGCTGAAAGCAGTAACAAGAAATAGGGTGGTCAGTATGGAAGTGAAGAAGTACTTGCATGACAGTGTTGTAATCCCGACACTGACTTACGGAAGCGAAGCATGGACGTTGGTTGAGAGACTCAAACCAAGAGTGAGAGCAGCGGAAATGAATTACTTAAGAAGTGCGTGCGGAGTTACATGGAGGGATAGACAGACTAATGAGGAAGTAAGAAGGAGGTGTGGTGTGGAGGTAGATGTGCTGGAAAGTGTGAAAAGGAACAACTTCAGATGGTTCGGCCATATGGAAGCTATTGAAAGCGAGAGAATGACTAAGAGGGTGTATGAGAGCGAGGTGGAGGGACAGAGAGGGAGAAGTAGACCGAATGAGAGGTGGAAGGATGGCGTGAGGAAGTACACGAACGAAGGCGGTGCTGGTTGGGGGGAGGGGCGTCAACTGACTGGGGACAAAGGTGCATGGGGGCGGTTCGTTCGTGTCCACCCCTTCGGGGATCACGGCGTCAGGCAATAGATAGATAGATAGAATGTCAAGTGTCTGTGAAACATATTTTTTGTTATATATATTTTTATATTACCTGGTTGTTGTTGTTGTTGTTGTTCCCCAAGCTGCCTGGCCGAACAGCCCCAAGGCCCCGAGTAAGGCCAAGGCCATAAACGAGCGCCCCCACAGAACCCTCCCTGCCGACCACAATAAAGCCTGGGTGACCGAAGCCACTCCATGGCGGGGAGCTGAGAGGGTGCGTAAACGCCCGGGAAACCAAAGCCCCACCCAGGGCCCTGTGCCCCTCAGCAATTATGAAGAGAAAGTTGAGGGGCAAAGGAATAATGTGACGCTTTAGCTTCCAATCTTGGTAGATTGGGAGGTCAATCCACGGAAGAGACGCCGTCACTTGAGATTTAGAAAATATATAAGTAAAAGGAACAGTCAGAGTAAGCTATGGGTATGGCAGAGATCGCTCAGGTCTCACTCTGATAGACCAGCCCATCGCCAATATTACCTGGTTGGACTTAATGGTAATACCGCTAAGTCCTATCACTTGACAGCTAATTCCAATCACGTACCATTAATAATCAAAATATATATATTATACCTATTCCCTTTAGTATATTATTTTGCAACATAAAACGTACATTTTGTCTAATTTATTTCAAAATATAACCTTTATTTTGCCTTTAATTAATGACGAAATTAAGCAAAAGGATTTTTTTGGAAAAAATAAATAAAAGATGAATAAAGATGATATTAATGATTTATTAGCTTGTAATTATGATATCAAATATAAAACTATCAGTATTAGTACACCTTTACATACAAATCATGATTTTAATGGCTAGGATACTTTATTCTGATAAACGCGCCATCATCATAAACCCTATCAGACACAATAGATCGCAATTGTAATTTTGCTTCCGTTTCTTACGGCAACCCGTAAGGAAATGACTGTTTTATCAGCTTACAAAATATCTATTTATTTGTCCTTTTTAAATATATGATAATATATTGACAAGGAGAGGTGATTGGATACTAAACCCAAAATCATTGATGCGTTAGTATCCGATCACAAAATATTTTCCTTTCAAAATGCTTCACTTTATGTTACATATTATTATTTTAAATTTGACATGTCTTACAGGATTAATAATTTCCCTAGCACCTATATTTTGTTATATAATGTGGTATGTTAGTATCCGATCACTGATCCACCACTGTGGTCGACTGGTTGACCACTGTGGTCAACCGATCCACCACTGTGGTCAACCGATCCACCACTGTAGTCGACCGATCGACCACAGTGGTGAATCAGTGATCGGATACTAACATACCACATTATATAACCAAAATATAGGTGCTAGGGAAATTATTAATCCTGTAAGACATGTAAAATTGAAAATAATAATATGTAGCATAAAGTGAAGCATTTTGAAAGGAAAATATTTTGTGATCGGATACTAACGCATCAAGGATTTTGGGTTTAGTATCCAATCACCTCTCCTTGTCAAACTCATTTGCAATATAATCAACTATCTTCATTTTCCATGTGTTATTCCAACATTCCACTACAATATATTATCATATATTTTGAAAAGAATAAATATAGAGATCATTTTTAAGCTGACAAAAAAGGTAATTTCCTTATGTGTTGCCGTAAGAATCGGAAGAAAAATGACAGTTGTTTACATTAGGTGTACGGTAGAAGCTAAACTATTTATCCATTTAATTTCTTTTCTCACACAATACTTAGCTTTCATAGCTCTATATTCTGTATATAAGGTTAATACTGTATATTTTATAGTTTTGTTCGTAGCATTTTTTTTGCACTAAAAACTGAAAGTGATTGGATACTAACACAGTGATCGGATACTAACGCTTCTACCCTACATTTCAAAAGTTACCGGTACCAAGATTAAGCTTATAAAATGTATGTAAAGGCATGCATAACCGGTAAGTTGCGGTACCGGTAGGCTACCTTAACGCCTTAAGAGCGGGTGGTGTGTATTTTACTCCGTACCGCACAGCGTTTTTTTTTTACCCTAAATAGGGTTGTTTCTGTGCTCATTTTCATGCATAAACAAGACCCAGAGCGTAAAACAAGTATCTATGCCTGAAAGGGCGTAAACAGAGCTTTCCAATGACACCCGAATCATCCTTGTACGACCGCTGGTTCTCTTGTAACGATCGTGCAACACAAGTGCAAAAACCCTAAAATAAGGTAATTTCCGTACATAATTCCCTGTGTAGCGAGTGAGAAAGGGGGGAGAAGGGTGGGATACAGTTCAGTAGGTCCACGGTGGTCGTGGGGAGCGGTCATAAGGTTACTACGCTCGTCCCACCGCTCAGCTCTCTCTCTCTCAGCAACATTACGTGCTGAAAATGGCACTCGACAGCTGTCGTGCACCGCCACATAGTCCAAATTTATTTCACTCGACATATGTTGCGCGCCGATGGTTAAGGGTTAAAGGCCGCTGACACTGAACAACTGAATTTGCAAATTCTACTTTATTCAGATATGGTATGGTACACACACTTGAAATATATATCTCTTACAGCTGTATGGTTATTATATACCATACTTGGTCAATATATACATACAAACAGTACAATGGTTTAGCGTAATTTTCCATTAGCCTACATACATTGTAACGGCTCAAACGGGGTTGCCTTTCAGTAGTTGGAGTGTAGTACAATAAAGTCCCATCACAAGACTGTCCCAACATGCCATCACTGTGGCTGATGTTGGCATGCCGGTAGTGCTAACCGCGCCTCAGGAAGACTCGACAAAGTCTCTACAGCAGTATCTGCAACCACACCAGCCTTAACAGTGCTATGACAAGACAGCACCATAACGAGACTCTACAATACATTAGACAACTTGGACTACAAAACAATAAAGTCCTGCCCCAACACTGGTCCAACATGCAAACACTGTGGCCCAGGGTGTCAAACCGGAACAATTTTGTTTGAAGGCTTGAATGAATATGAGGAGGAATACAAGAAAATTGACATAAAGTAGTGTGACGTTAACCACTCCGTTAGAACCGCATGGCTTGTCCTACAGTGACTCGCTAGGATCGCCAGGGCAGTGGATGGGGCTACAGTTTATGTATTAGAGTGTGCTTTATTTCATATGAAAGCTTGTGTCATGGGCAGTCCAGAAAGGCTTTTTGTTTTCACCCATGTCAAGGCTTTATATATTTAATTGTAAAGTATATGTTTTATCATTAACTAGTAATGATAGGATCTGGGAGAGAGAGAGGGAGTAGAACAGAGTGAGAGGGGGCGCGCAGTGTTTTTTGTCCCGCTCGATGACGTCACGGCTGGCTGCCTCGCGGGGGTTGGTGGAGAGAGGCCCTTACCATGCTGTAAGCTTTGCTAGTGGTTAGATGACTTGTAACCGCTGTTTTCCCACGCGGCTCGAGCTAGTGCGAGTATATATACAGTTCCTCGCCACTCTCTCCCTCAGATCTGGTTTCTAGAAAACACCCATCTTTTTTCCCTTGCTATCTGTCCCCGCTCCGTACCTGAGAATCTTTTCCTCTGCCTATCTCTCTCATTTTCCATATCCTTCACCACCTTTTATTAATATTATACCCCCTCTGGTTAACTCTGCAAAATCAGCTTCATGCTGGCCAGTGGTATTGTGTGTTAAGGTCTGATATAGCCTATGTATGTTAGTTGTTAAGATAAGTGGATCACGAAGCATTGGTTGGCATTTATATTGTTTAGTACTGCTTCCTTTAGTTATTAGTGTTCTGCTGGATTAGATAATGCTAGACTAGGAGTCTGATATTATAGGTATTGTTTCCTATGAGTGCTGGCTTCAGTTAAAAGCGGCACGACATACCTGAGAACTGGAGTTGATTGAGTAAATTCTAGTCTGTGTGCCATTGAGAGTAGAGCATGCACGAATGAGGGTTTTTTGCCTATACCATTCTGCACTGTTCTAGTCTCGATTGTTTGTCTTTGAGGTACGCCAGGAGAACGCTTAATACTTTGGTATTAAGGTTTCTCAAGAGAGCTACCCTTCATTATAACGTAATATTTGACGCACAGACTTGAGATTTGCACTAGGCTATGCGGCATGCCATGCGCACCAGTATCTCGTATCATTGACTAGCTAGACTTTATCAGTCACAGTAGACATTAAGTATATTAAACCAATTACTCTTTTTATGCATACCCATTTATTATTACACAAGCATTTCGCAGCCTAGTTTGATGTATTGAGACACAAACGACTTAGGCTCTTTTTGTTGATAGGAATACTGCATTGTCGTGGCGATTATTATTATTGTTGTTGTGTTTAGGATATTCTTGGGTCCGACGGCATTCTATATTCTTGCCTTTTTGTGTGCATAGCCTGCACGAGCATTGTTCAGCTGCCTGCCTTTTTGGGTTCCATTTCAGATACGAGCATCTTTATAGCATCTAACATTTAAAGAAGATTCCTTGTTAGTGTTGAAGGACTTTAGTGCACTTTCTTTCATGCAGGAGTGCCTGACAGTTATTGATTAAAGTAACGTAAGCTGTAACTTCTCTTACCACCTTACTTTGCATACCATAACCAAGCACCTTCGGTTATAGGTAGTAATAGGTTGTTTTCACATAACATTAAGCCTAGAGTAGACGCACATTTATTGAGAGTTTGATAGCCTATTATTGCATATAGAACTCTGTAGAGTATTTGTGTTCTTTGTTCACTGGGAATATACATCAGAGGTTGGAGCTAGCGCTTTCCGTTGTAACATTTATGCCATTACTAGTCCAATGAATAAGAGCCCTGATATATTTGAACCCCAGTCGTAACAAATGGCGACCTTACCTAGGATTTGGTGAACCTACATTTATTAGCAGGGAACATTTGTTGTTTTGGAGAATATTTTGCGGGGATCAGCAAGTATAATTTTTTTTTTGCAACATAGTATAGCCCTTGAGTATTTCAGAGAATTTTTGTGTGTATATCGAGGTATAAGAGTTTGGGGTGCTTCTTTTCTGAATATTGTGGTGAGAAATTTTTGTGAGCATCATGTCTTATACCGGATCAGAGGAGAATGGAGACACAGTACGTAATGTCGAAACTGAGGAACAGCAGCATGATGAAAGGGTTAATCGGGTGAACTGTGAGGAGGATGCTAGGATATTTTTGCAATGGCCTGTTACTGCCGAGCGGTTGGAGGGTATGGATCGGTACGGTCTTCAATGCCTGGCCACAGCTATCTGTCATGCGGTTACTAGCAGCATGACCAAGGATAACTTGATAACGTGTGTACTGGGCAGGGTGACTGGTGAGCGAGATGGGTTGAGTGCTCAGAGCCCTTCGGCCATGCTTCCCCTACACTCGACTCCCAGCCATCCCAGTGGTTTGCTGACCCCGGGTACGCTTCCACAGGTGGGTGGTGACTGGCAGGGTGGGTTGCCCCTGGGGGGACCACCGGTAATTTCAAACATTGTAGCACCTTCACCTCCTCAAGGGTTAACTCCAGAATTATTGCTTCAGCTCGAATTAGCTAAGCTTCAGCATCAGCAGCAAATAGAATCAGCTAAGATCAAAGAGAGAAAATGTCAGATTCAGCAGCAACAAAGGGCATGTGAGCTCCAGCAGCAAATAGAATTAGCCAAGATAGAAGAGAGAAAAACTATCAGTCAGCAGTCTCAGCACATAGAGCTAGCAAAAATCTAAGCGGATTTGGAGTCGACTAGGTACTGTGCCGACATGGGCGTAGAGAAGTCGCGAGTAGAGGCAACGGGACAGCGACTTGGGGCTGGTAACCGTGTTCATGAGCAGTCTCTCTCGCACTTATTGAAACTGGTTCCGGTGTTTGATGAGAGTGGTGTAACAGAATTTTTCACACGCTTTGAGAAGAAGTGCCAGGAACACCAGTGGCCAGAGAATAAATGGGCAGCACTTGTATCCTCTAGATTAATAGGCAAGGGTCTTAAAGCCTACGATGCGTTACCTTTGGAGTTATGTATTGTGTACGAGGATCTCAAGGAGGCTGTCCTGAGGGCTTACGAACTGCAAACAGAAACATACCGTTTGAAGTTCCGGGGTGTAACTAAGGGAAGAGATGGCACCTTTTTGGAACACGCCCGGGACTTGTCCGATGCTATGGGGAACTGGCTCCGATCTGAGAAGGTAACAACGTTTGATGGAGTTAAGCAGTTAATGATGTTGGAGCAGTTCTTTAAGAGCACGGGCGGTGATGTAACTTTAAACTTAAAGGAGAAAAACCCAAGAACTCTAGTAGAAGCAGCAGAAATGGCTGATCTACGGCTGTCGTTGATTCGGGGTTGCGGGTCCTCACAGAAGTACGATGCAAGTGCTAGGGACCGTTATCCTCCCCCTCCCCGTAGCAACGACACATTTAAACCAAAGAGCAATGAAACTAAAACTGAAGCCAAACCTACCACCACACCGTATGTGAAAAGTCAGGGGCCTTTTACATCACAGTATAAGCCGAAACCGAAATTTATGTGTTTTAGGTGCCACCAGGAGGGTCATAAGGCAAATGAGTGCCCTAGTCGACCTCCTCCGGCAGCCGTGTCTTTTGCTCACGGCATTGGAGTGTTCAAGAGGACATCGGAGTTTGTTAGAGGCATTTCTTCCGAGGTAAATACACTGCCAGTGCAGAAGGATCCGGAAGGCTTATTCCCTGTCCGTGATGCCTTTAGTGACCACAGGGGACTCGGTTGTGTGGAGTGGGGGGGTAGAAGACATGAGGTGAGAATTTTGCGTGACACTGGGGCATCACAAACACTGTTGAGAAATTTCACTGGTAAACCTGTCAATACGGCGCGGGTGGTTGTGGTTCAGGGAGTTAATGCGACAAGGTCATACCCGCTTGTGAGAATGAAGGTGGAAGTTGATGGTGTGACTCATGACCTGGATGTAGGAATTGTGGAGAAGTTACCTGTTGGGGGCGTCGACCTCCTTCTTGGCAACGACTTTGCGGGGCCTACTTCTGAGGCTCCACCCTTAGTCGTTGTCGAGAAGCCGGCCGACGTGAGTAGGGAGGAGCAGGAGTGGGTTGGGAAGTGTCCGGGGCAGCCTATGGAGTGTGTTGTCACCGGAGATTCTGCATCCAGGGAGTCACATTCTGGTCAACAATCTTTAGATCAGCGGAGGAAGGGTACCGAGAAGGGGTTGAAAGTTGATGCGGTTGAGAGTTTAGTATCGACGGACCTTCTCGGGGACTCATTATTAGGACCACATTTCGAGTCTGGAGAAGACCCAGTAACTGTTCCTGAAGGGGCAGAGGATGGGCTTAAAAAGACGAAAGAGTTGAAGGAGGACAGTGATGCACAGTCGGGAGATGTAGCAACAAGGTACCCTGACGCGTACCCTATGAGAAATGGGTCGGCGAAAACGGTGGTCCGAAGCTTGCTAGTGTATTTTTCCCGGTATGGTTACCCGCAGGGGATTCAGTCAGTCCGGGGACCCAACTTCACTTCTAGCCTCTTTGTACAAGCAATGCCGCAGCATGGGATTATTGGGGTTATGTCATCTGCATATCATCCGGAGAGCCAGGGTGTGTTAGAGCGATGGCACTCAGCCTTGAAATCTGTGCTTCGTTGTTGTTGCTTTGAGAGTGGGAGGGATTGGGATCTTGGCCTGCCATGTGTTTTGTTTGCTGTGTGGGAGGTACCTGGGGAGAGTTTGGGATTCAGCCCTAATGAGCTCGTCTTTGGACACCGTGTCAGAGGGCCTCTCCATATGGTTGAAGAAGTATGGGAGGGCGCAGAAAAACCTTGTTCTATGCTCAAGTGTGTCCTCAACAGTCGAGAACGGATGTTGCGCAGTCTGGAGTTGGCTGGCCGTAATTTGACTAGCTCTCAGGCCCTCGGGAAGGACAGGTACGACCTCAAGGTTGAACTCAGGGAGTTTCACGTGGGTCAGGAGGTGTTGATTCTACTGCCCCTTGTAGGTCACCCCTTATCCGCGAAGTACGCTGGTCCTAGGGTGGTGGAGGAGCTATCAGACCTGGATTACTTGGTAGCCACTCCAGACAGATGGAAGCGCAATCAGTTAGGTCATGTTAATCCCATGAAGGAGTATGGGAGGCACCCCCCTGAGCCTCTCACTGTGCCTGTGATGACGTTTAGCAGTCAAGGTGGAGAAGGAGAACGGGACAGTCAAGCTCAGGTGGAGGATAACTGGAAGGATAAGAAGTTCAAATGGGCGCCTGAGTGTGAGAAGGTGTTTAGAGAAGTAAAACACCTGTTGTGCACTCACCCGATCCTCAGGGCCCCTGACTTTAGCCTACCTTTCCAACTAGCAACGGAGGCTAGTGGTGTGGGGGCTGGTGCCGTCCTTGTGGAAAAGGACGATGATGGGCTGGAGCATCCTGTTAGTTTCTGCTCGGAGAAGTACAATTCGGCCCAGGGGAGCTGCTCTGTTGTCAAGGAGGAGCTGCTGGTGGTTGTACTTGCTCTGAGGCATTTCGAGGTCTGTGTTCCAGCCTATGGTCCGGTCGTTGTAGTTTACCCAGATCATCACCCTCTCAAGTTCTTGGACCAGTTTCACAATCGGAATATGAGGCTGACCAGGTGGTGACTAAGGTTATTGGTATATAACCTGGACATACGCCATATTGCCGGTTGTGACTACGTGGTTGCAGATGGTCGTTCAAGGGTATATGATCCTGGGTAGATTGACACACGGGTAGCCTCCTGCTTTAGTTTGAATAGTATTTTGCGCTTGGTGCTTGTTGGCTCGCGGTTGTAGCCCAGCGTATTGGGTCGTAAAGCAGGAGTTGAGCGTTTGGTATAGAAGAAAAAACTAGGCTTGCCCCTATAGTGCAGCCGAAATAAACAAATTATAAACATAAAAAAATCAAATAAAAACTCTTTCTTTGATAGTTGAATTTTTTTAGTATGTTATAGCAGTAATTCTGAGTTGCACTCCTCTCAGAATGCTGGGCTAGAGAAGCTCGCTCTTGAGGAGCATAACTACATATAATTTAACCTATGGTGTTGGGGAGGGTTATAATTTTGAAAAATGTGTTGTTGAAGAACTGTGCCAGATATTTTACTGCCGCTGGGTGATGGGAAGTGGAGATATAGCATGGGTTCTAACCATCAGATTTTTGTGAGCCTTGGGGCCTCTGAGAAAAATCTTGGGGGGGGTGTGACGTTAACCACTCCGTTAGAACCGCATGGCTTGTCCTACAGTGACTCGCTAGGATCGCCAGGGCAGTGGATGGGGCTACAGTTTATGTATTAGAGTGTGCTTTATTTCATATGAAAGCTTGTGTCATGGGCAGTCCAGAAAGGCTTTTTGTTTTCACCCATGTCAAGGCTTTATATATTTAATTGTAAAGTATATGTTTTATCATTAACTAGTAATGATAGGATCTGGGAGAGAGAGAGGGAGTAGAACAGAGTGAGAGGGGGCGCGCAGTGTTTTTGTCCCGCTCGATGACGTCACGGCTGGCTGCCCTCGCGGGGGTTGGTGGAGAGAGGCCCTTACCATGCTGTAAGCTTTGCTAGTGGTTAGATGACTTGTAACCGCTGTTTTCCCACGCGGCTCGAGCTAGTGCGAGTATATATACAGTTCCTCGCCACTCTCTCCCTCAGATCTGGTTTCTAGAACACACCCATCTTTTTTCCCTTGCTATCTGTCCCCGCTCCGTACCTGAGAATCTTTTCCTCTGCCTATCTCTCTCATTTTCCATATCCTTCACCACCTTTTATTAATATTATACCCCCTCTGGTTAACTCTGCAAAATCAGCTTCATGCTGGCCAGTTGTATTGTGTGTTAAGGTCTGATATAGCCTATGTATGTTAGTTGTTAAGATAAGTGGATCACGAAGCATTGGTTGGCATTTATATTGTTTAGTACTGCTTCCTTTAGTTATTAGTGTTCTGCTGGATTAGATAATGCTAGACTAGGAGTCTGATATTATAGGTATTGTTTCCTATGAGTGCTGGCTTCAGTTAAAAGCGGCACGACATACCTGAGAACTGGAGTTGATTGAGTAAATTCTAGTCTGTGTGCCATTGAGAGTAGAGCATGCACGAATGAGGGTTTTTTGCCTATACCATTCTGCACTGTTCTAGTCTCGATTGTTTGTCTTTGAGGTACGCCAGGAGAACGCTTAACCCTTAAAAAGCGGCTCACCACTTAAGTCGAGTTAAATAAAGCTGGACTATGTGGCGGCGCTCGACATAACTCGAGTGGCAATTTCAGCACGTAATGTGGCTGAGAGAGAGAGACAAGTGGTGGCAGGAGACTAGCGAGCGTATGACTGCTCCAGACCACCACGGCGAACCTACTGACACAAATCTCAGCTCCCTCCTCCCTCTCTCACTCGCTACATACTCAATTATGTACCGAAAGTACCGAATTACCTGCTTTTTGCACTCGCGTTGCACGGTTATTGCAAGAAAACTATCCATCATACAAGGATCGTTAAGGTGTCATTCGAAAGCTCTGTTTATGCCCTTTCAGGGATAGATACTTGTTTTACGTTCTGGGTCTTATTTAGGCATGAAAATGATCACGTAAACAGCCCTATTTTGGCTAAAAACACCCCGCTGGGCGGTACACATAAATAAACCGCATAGGCCGCTCGTAAGGTGTTAATACTTCGGTATTAAGGTTTCTCAAGAGAGCTACCCTTCATTATAACGTAATATTTGACGCACAGACTTGAGATTTGCACTAGGCTATGCGGCATGCCATGCGCACCAGTATCTCGTATCATTGACTCTAGCTAGACTTTATCAGTCACAGTAGACATTAAGTATATTAAACCAATTACTCTTTTTATGCATACCCATTTATTATTACACAAGCATTTCGCAGCCTAGTTTGATGTATTGAGACACAAACGACTTAGGCTCTTTTTGTTGATAGGAATACTGCATTGTCGTGGCGATTATTATTATTGTTGTTGTGTTTAGGATATTCTTGGGTCCGACGGCATTCTATATTCTTGCCTTTTTGTGTGCATAGCCTGCACGAGCATTGTTCCGCTGCCTGCCTTTTTGGGTTCCATTTCAGATACGAGCATCTTTATAGCATCTAACATTTAAAGAAGATTCCTTGTTAGTGTTGAAGGACTTTAGTGCACTTTCTTTCATGCAGGAGTGCCTGACAGTTATTGATTAAAGTAACGTAAGCTGTAACTTCTCTTACCACCTTACTTTGCATACCATAACCAAGCACCTTCGGTTATAGGTAGTAATAGGCTGTTTTCACATAACATTAAGCCTAGAGTAGACGCACATTTATTGAGAGTTTGATAGCCTATTATTGCATATAGAACTCTGTAGAGTATTTGTGTTCTTTGTTCACTGGGAATATACATCAGAGGTTGGAGCTAGCGCCTTCCGTTGTAACATTTATGCCATTACTAGTCCAATGAATAAGAGCCCTGATATATTTGAACCCCAGTCGTAACAGTAGGCCTACTGTAGTATTGCTTTGGCCATTTTATCACTTCCAGACATAATTTGAACTATAAACCCCAATTTTATCTTTGCATATAATAATAATCGTCTGGTTACTTATATAGCGTCCGTATCTCCTCCTTTGAGGATTCTCAAGCGCTTGACACGTCTTTAATCAACCAATGACCATTACCCATCCCCCTTGCTCATGGGGAGACAGTAACCGTTGTCTATGTCTCAGAAACACTTTTCAATCTGAGTGGGGATTGATCGCAAGACTGCACAATGTGAAGCACTGACGCTATCAACTGAGCCACCCGGACGGCTAAAAAGAAAGAACTTGGCTTTCGTTTAACACCCTGCTGTGGCTGACGGTGCTGTGGTGCCAAACAGCGCCCAGGTAAGACTCTACTAGTAAAGTCTAGGGTCTGAGTCTGGAGGGTGAGACGGTGAAGCACTTGAACGAAGCAATCAGCACTGCTTCAGAGATGGAGCTGCTTCGAGCCATGATGGATGCTTCACATGTCTCACTCCCCAGACTGGAAGAAGACCTCACGGGCTTCACCGTGTTATGCGGTGGAATGTACAGGCTCTCAGCCTATGCCCGAGAGGGAGTATTTGGAATATAGAGAAAAAAAAAAAAAAAAAAAAAAAAAAAAAACAGGGGACTGAGTCTAACCTGGGGGCCGTTTGGCACCACACCTGTGTCGGCAACAGTTTGCATGTTGGGGCCGGATTTGTATTGTTCTATAGCCTAGTCCAATTGCCTAATATACAGTAGAGTCTTGTTATGGTGCAGTCTTTTTGTAACACTGTTATGGCTGGTGTGGTTGCAGATACTGCAGGTGTAAGTGCTGCAGGGGGACTCTGTTGAGTCTTGCTGAGGCACGGTTAGCATTATACCAACATCAGCCACAGTGATCACTTGGTGGGGCAGTGCTGTGGCGCGACTTTTTTGTACTACAGTACACTCCAACTACTTAAAGGCAACCCCGTCTGAACCGTCACAATGCATGTAATGGACAAATAACGTTAAACCAATGTATGTATGTATTTAACTAAAATGTATTACAAAATACTGTAACGGTACCGGTATATGAGCATTATGTATGGTACGGTACCATTCAAGACACCTTCAACCCCTATTATACACCATAACTACAATAATCCCTTCTTCATACATTATTATATATTACCGGTATATGCTAATGTGCACTACTATCAGCTTGGAGAGGTACCGGTACACCTTACTTACACATTTAATTGGATTGATTTGTAAATTCATCTCAAATAACTTATCAAAATTAGTGGCAACCCTGTGAAGTTCTTCCACACTTTATGCAAGCAGGATGGCATCACCCATATAGGCTATCTAGACACATACCCGAATGTCCTTCACTTTTCCCGCCCACTTTAACACTGCCATAAATGTGAGTGCCATACCGAAATTCTTTCATAGCGTAGATATCTATTTAATTCAGCTGGGATCAGGTTATAATAATGAAATAAAACACAAAATATTTAATTGAGAAAATACATCCCACAAACTGGTATATCAATTTGTATGGGATTATATAAATGTTCCTTTAACCTGGCAAGTGCGGCAAGACTTATATAAGTTTCACTGGTGTGCTGCGGGAAGCCTTATATAATCCAAGGCCTAAAAAAAAAAACATTTAAATCAGCCCTGTATAATTTGTTTTTAATTTGTTTTTAATGCCCCTTGGCCATGCCAAATATCACTCCTCCACATCCCCTCCTTCCACCCTTCCCCTCCCCCCCCCCCCCCCCCCCCCCCCCCCCCCCCCACCTTTGATTATCACCTATTCTCCCTGTTATACCCTTATTCTTAGGTACGGTATATATTCGTGGTAACATTAGCGAGTTGCTAGCAGGGCGTGGTCACCTATGTTACCAAGCGTGGGAAAGAGCGAGAGAGAGACTACCACGCAACAGTGTCTCTCCAGCCATCTTCACGGCTGGCTGGCTAGCAGGCTGCCTGAGCCATACGTTACGTAACTCCCGGCCTCGATCGCCGATCCAAACGCTGTTTCCACTTGTTTTATTGCTGTAACAGGTTATTACCTTTATAATCAATGTAAAATAGGCGCATATGGATATGTATTAATGATATTTATGGTACAATGACGATTTGAGTTTAGGAAACAGTTTAAATACCTCCGCACAGGGAGGGATGGCCAATACCCCAGCAACGCAGCGGAGAGGTTAATCGATACCAGTAGGCCTATATAAACAAATAATTGTACAGTACTGGTACATATGAAAATCCAATGTTTATATGACAATATTATCAATTTTGCATTCCTAGTATGTATTTTATGTATTTGTATTTCTATCATTTTGTATAGAAATTTGAGTACTCCAACTGTGGGTGCCATGTAAGGGACATGTATCATATTGTTCAATAAACATATGGCTGTGCTATTATCTTTCATAATCATGTAAACAATTTTGTTTATAATTATAGTGTGATATTCACTGTATTATACAGTACAGTACTGGTATATATATACTGTATATTATATATACCTGTATACAGTATACATACCGGTATATATATACCAGTACAATATTATGATTATTAGATGCTGATATCACATACAGTACATACATTTTCTTAACATGTAATTTTTTGTTTTGGCAAAATGACTACACTCGACAATGATGATCCTTAACCCTCTCGCATATATGCATCAATAATTTTAGCCAACTTTCATTGAGCGAAGTATCCAACTACCAGAGCAGTGGCAAAAGTAAGACTGATTAATGGTTAGTATGTGCCACCATAATGGTGTGGACGTGATTGAAAATTACCGTATTACCTCCTTCAAATTACTAAAACATTAATGCGTCCTCTGAGGGACGTAATCTAGTCAATTTTATTCTTATTTACTGTACTTATCTATATATAGAGGGTGCATTTCGAATCATGGGTTCACATTTGGTGACCTACTCCAACTCGAAGAACTTTAAGCGCATCCCTATGTGCGAGAAGGTAGATTTTCCATTTAACTCTTAAAAATAAACTATTTGTAGATTTTCCCTTGAGTAGCACAAACATAGCCTACACGGGCCAGTACTAAACACATACATCCCTGGGTGTAAATGGATATCAATATAAAATGTTGTTGCCAGTTTTGGACCGATGTATTTTAAATATCAGCTTTTAAGGTACAGTACTTTGTCCAATATAGGACAATTTGGTGTTGGCATGATTCCGGTCTCCCATCATCAGTACTACACATGGGCCAGTTACTAGGCCCATAAATTTCACTGTGAAAATGATAACTTAAATAAATTGGGCCAAACATGAGTCAGATTTATGGTTATTGGCAAAATATAGTTATAATCTATAATGGCTTGATTACGGTTCTCCCTCTTTTGTCCAGATTAAAACTATTATAGAACTGTTATGCAAGCTGATATATAAATTGAATTGGGCGAATACTGGCACCTAGGTTTAAGATTGTTGGTCGAATGTAGTGCAAATTGGAGTCGGTATGACTTCTGTTTCCCCTCATCGTTCCGAAACATCGACCACTACTGGGCACATACTGGTACATATCCTGCTGTGCAAACAGATAACTATATTAAATTGGGCCAAAGCGGGCAATCGGAGTAAAGGTTATCAGATTTATAAAGTTAAAATTGACATTGGCATGATTCAAGTTCACTGACATCGGTCCTGATTAGGGCCAACATTGAACCAATATAAAAAATATATACTGAACAGTAAAACTTCGCTGTTTCGGACCCCAAAGATCCTGAAATCCGGCAGAACCGGCATCTGTTGGACCAATACAGGCAGCCAGCTTAAGGATTAATGGCACAATGTAGTAAAAACTGCTGTCAACATGATTCAGATTTACCTTTATTGGTCTGAAACACGGGACAGCACTGGGCCCGTACATGCCGCTGTGCAAACGGACAACGGTAGAAAATTGGGCAATCAGAGTTTAGGTTATCAAATCAATAGAGTGAAAATTGTTATTGGAATTATTATGGTTTCCCGCAATCGGTTCTGAATATGGCCAATATTCAACCAATACAGACAGCCAGCTTCATAACAGTGGCATTATTAACACTGTTGTTTTTGTCCCCTTTAAGGGATATTGGCAATCAGAGTATAGGTTATCAAATCAATAGAGTGAAAATTGTTATTGGAATTATTATGGTTTCCCGCAATCGGTTCTGAATATGGCCAATATTCAACCAATACAGACAGCCAGCTTCATAACAGTGACATTATTAACACTGTTGTTTTTGTCCCCTTTAAGGGATATTGGCACAATGTAGTAAAAACTGATGTCATGAATCAGGTTATCCATTATTGGCCCATTTACCGGGCCAATGTTGTTTCATCGAATGCCGGGGTGCAAATGGTAAACTAAAATGAAACGGAGAGGTTCTGGCAGTTATTGGCCCAGTACAGCATAGAGTGAATCGGCACATGCAAGGTCTTCCATCATTGGTCCAATGCTGGCAGCTGACATTTGATTTACTAGGCCACTTAAATACAACATTAATTGGCATGATTATGGTGATCATGCATAGGGCCAAAATAACTTGGGTTTCTGAATACCGGTATTTGCATAAATCAAATGGGCCGGTATTGGCCGACAGATCTAAAGGTATCGGACCAATACAAGACAACACAGTGCTGGCCTGATAACATGGCCCAAATAATCTGGGATTCATTGGCCAACTTCAGGCAGCTACATTACACATATAATTGGCACAAAATGTTAACATTGATGTCAGCACAATTATGGGTATCCACCATTGGCCAAGTTACCGGGCCAATGTTGTTCCATCAAAGGCCGGGATGCAAGCGGTAAACTAAAATGAAACGGAGCGGTTCTGGCAGAGTTATTGGCCCAGTACAGCACAGAGTGAATCGGTACAAGCAAGGTCTTCCATCATTGGTCCAATGCTGGCAGGTGACATTTAATTTACTGGGCCACTTAAATACAACATTAATTAGCACGACCATGTTTCTCATGCATAGGGCCAATGTATATTGAGTTTTGGTATACAGAATTTAATTAAATCAATGGGCCGATATTGGCCGACAGATCAAAAGGTATTTGACCAATATAAACAAAACAATGCTGGTCTGATTATTGTTTTACTGCAGTGGACCAATTAATCTTTGATGCTTATGAAATAACTAAAATACATTGGCCCACTTCAGTCAGCTACATTACAGGTTATTGGCAACATTGTTAACATTGATGTCGGCACGATTATGGTTATCCACAATTGGCCAAGTTACCGGGCTAATGTTGTTCCATCGAAGGGCGGGGTGCAACCGGTAAACTAAAATGAAACGGAGCAGTTCTGGCAGAGTTATTGGCCCAGTACAGCACAGAGTGAATCGGTACAAGCAAGGTCTTCCATCATTGGTCCACTGCTGGCAGGTGACATTATATTTACTGGGCCACTTAAATACAACATTAATTAGCACGACCATGTTTCTCATGCATAGGGCCAATGTATATTGAGTTTTGGTATACAGTATTTAATTAAATCAATGGGCCGATATTGGCCGACAGATCAAAAGGTATTGGACCAATATAAACAAAATAATGCTGGTCTGATTATTGTTTTACTGCAGTGGCCCAATTAATCTTTGATGCTTATGAAATAACTAAAATACATTGGCCCACTTCAGTCAGCTACATTACAGGTTATTGGCACAATGTGTTAACATTGATGTCAGCACGATTATGGTTATCCACAATTGGCCAATGTTGTTCCATCGAAGGGCGGGGTGCAACCGGTAAACTAAAATGAAACGGAGCGGTTCTGGCAGTTATTGGCCCAGTATAGCACAGAGTGAATCGGCACATGCAAGGTCTTCCATCATTGGTACAATGCTGGCAGCTGACGTTATATTTACTAGGCCACTTAAATACAACATTAATTGGCATGATTATGGTTATCATGCATAGGACCAATATATCTTGGGTTTCTGAACATTTGCATAAATCAAATGGGCCGATATTGGCTGACAGATCTAAAGGTGTCGGACCAATACAAGACAACACAATGCTGGCCTGATTATTGCTCAAGTACATTGGCACAATTAAACTGGGATGCTTATGAAATAATTAAAATACATTGGCCCACTTCAGTCAGCTACATTACAGGTTATTGGCACAATGTGCTAACTTTGATGTCGGCACGATTATGGTTATCCACCATTGGCTCAGTTACCGGGCCAATGTTGTTCCATCGAAGGCTGGTGTGCAAACGGTAAACTAAAATAAATTGGGACGGTGATGACAACAAAAACTACATATATCGGACCGATAAAAACAAATATTATAAGTCCGTTATTAAGACTATATCGGGCCGATTGTTCAATGTCTGCTGGAAATACATTGGCCCACTTCAGACAGCTACATTACAGGCTATTGGCGCAATATGTTAACATTTGTGTCGGCACGGTTATGGTTATTTACCACTGGCCCAGTTACCGGGCCAATGTTGGTCCATCGAAGACTGGTGTGCAAACGGTAAACTAAAATAAATTGGGACAGTGACGGCAACAAAAAATACGATTATCAGGCCAATACAAACATAAATTATAAGGCTGTTATTAACTCTATATCCGGCCGATTGTTCAATGATTGCTGGAAATACATTGGCCCACTTCAGGCAGCTACATTACTGGTTATTAGCACGATATGTTAACATTGGTGTCGGCACAAATATGGTTATCCACCATTGGCCCAGTTACCGGGCCAATGTTGTTTCATCGAAGGCTGGTGTGCAAACGGTAAACTAAAATAAATTTGGACGGTGATGGCAACAAAAAATACAGTTATCGGGCCGATACAAAAAAAATTATAAGGCCGTTATTAACTACATATCGGGGCGATTGTTCAATGTTTACTGGAAATACATTGGCCCACTTCAGGCAGATAGATACATAACACAATATATCAAAATTGGTGTTGGCACGGTTATAGTTATCCACCATTGGCCCAGTTAACGGGCCAATGAAGTTCCATCGAAAGCTGGTGTGCAAACGGTAAACTAAAATAAATTGGGACGGTGACGGCAACAAAAGCTACGGTTTTCAGGCCGATACAAACAAAAATTAGAAGGCCGTTATTAACTATTTATCGGGCCAATTGTTCAATGTTTGCTGGAAATACATGGGCCCACTTCAGGCAGATATATTACAGGTTATTGGCACAATATATTAAAATTGGTGTTGGCACGGTTATAATTATCCACCATTGGCCCAGTTAACGGGTCAATGAAGTTCCATCGAAGGCTGGTGTGCAAACGGTAAACTAAAATATATTGGGACGGTGACGGCAACAAAAACTACGGTTCTCGGGCCGATACAAACAAAAATTAGAAGGCCGATATTAACTATTTATCGGGCCGATTGTTCAATGTTTGCTGGAAATACATTGGCCCACTTCAGGCAGATATATTACAGGTTATTGGCACAATATATTAAAATTGGTGTCGGCACGGTTATAGTTATCCACCGTTGGCCCAGTTAACGGGCCAATGAAGTTCCATCGAAGGCTGGTGTGCAAACGGTAAACTAAAATAAATTGGAACAGTGACGGCAACAAAAACTACGGTTATTGGGCCAATACTAAAAAATATAGAAGGCCGTTATTAACTATTTATCGGGCCGATTGTTCAATGTTTGCTGGAAATACATTGGCCCAATTCAGGCAGATACATTACAGGTTATTGGCACAATATGTTAAAATTGGTGTCGGCACGGTTATAATTATCCACCATTGGCCCAGTTAACGGGCCAATGAAGTTCCATCGAAGGCTGGTGTGCAAACGGTAAACTAAAATAAATTGGGACGGTGACGGCAACAAAAACTACGGTTATCGGGCCGATACTAACAAACATTAGAAGGCCGTTATTAACTCTGTATCGGGCCGATTGTTCAATGTTTGCTGGGGAGGGTTGCGCCTGGCTCACTCTTGCCTGAGAATATGACCGGGTGACAAATATTTACGTTTTTCACCACCCAAATGCTTTTCCAACTTATTTTAGCACTCTTGAAGGTTCATATATACATCATATATGTAAAATAAAAGCATATTGAAAACAAATAATGCTCTATTTTGTAAATATAACAAATTCTGTCAGAATCCAAGGCTAGAAATTCACAAATAAGTACCCTTGCCCCTAGGGTATTTTCGCATTTAGAAGGTTAAGGAAGCCATACCAGCGATCTGAGAGCAGATTATGAGAAGAGAAATGCTTAAAAAATTTGGAAGCAAGAATAGTTTAAAAAACTTTAGAGATACAATAGATGAGAGCAATTGGACGATAGTTGGATGGTTAAGAACGGTCACCCTTGTTTGGGACAGGTTGAATGAGAGCAAACTTCCTGCAAGAAGGGAAGACGTTAGAGGAGAGACATAGACGAAAGAGTTTGCCTAGGCAGAGGGTCAGCACGGAAGCACAGTTTTTGAGTACAACAGATGGAACACCGTCCGGACCGTACACCTTTTTAGTATTAAGCCCAGAGAGGGTAGAAAGTACATCTTTAGAAGAGATTAGGATATTAGGCATAAGTAGGAGAGAGCGGGGTGGAGAGGGAGGAATAGCATCGGAATCATCCAAGGTGGAGTTTCTAGTAAAAGTTTGAGCGAAGAGTTCAGGTTTGTCAGAGGAAGAAGTGATGGTTGTGCCATCAGCGTGGAAAAGGGGAGGGAAAGAGGAGGAAGCAAAATTGTTGGAGAGGTTTTTGGCTAGATGCCAGAAAGCTTGGGAAGAGCTAGAGTTGGATAGTTCAGAGCATTTATTATTGATGAAAGAATGCTTGGCAAGTCGAAAAACAGATTTGGCTTGATTCCGGGCAGCAACATAGGAAGAATGAGATTCTTGAGTTTTAAGGCATCGGTACTGTTTGAATGCTTCCTACTTGTTGTAGACAGCAGTAGAACAAGCGTGAGTATACTAAGATTTTTTTGCATTAGACTGAGAGAAAGAAAATGGAATGTACGCTTCCGTGCCCGAGAGGATTACCTCGGTAATGCATTCAGCACTCTCCGAGGGTCCTCGTCCACGGAAGCAAAAGTCTTTCCATGGGAAATCAATGAAGTACTGCCGGAGAGCCTCCCAGTCGGCAGCGTCAAAGTGCCACAAGTCCCACCGGCTGGGAGGATCGGGTGGTCGTACTGGAGAGATAGAACAGGTGACAGATATTAGTTTATGGTCGGAGGAGTCCAAAGGAGATAAAAGATTTACAGTATAAGCTGAAGGATTAGAGATTAGAAATAAGTCAAGAATGTTGGGCCGATCTCCAAAGCGATCTGGGATACGGGTGGGTTGCTGAACTAACTGCTCTAGGTCGTTTAAGATAGAACAGATGTAGGCTTGTTCACCAGGTTGGTCAGTGGAAACAGAAGAGAGCCATTGGTGGTGGTGAACTTTGAAATCTCCTAAGATGGAGATTTCTGATAAAGGAGAGATGGATAGAATGTGTTCCACTTTAGAAGTTAGATAGTCAAAGGATTTGGGATAGTTAGTAGAATTAGGGGAGAGATAGACAGCAACAAAAATATTTAGTTTGAGAGTGACAAGAAAGCTTTAACCAGAGAGTTGAGAATTCAAAAGAATCTAAGTTGGGAACACGAGAGAAAGCAAGATTGTTGCGTACATAGACGCACCATCCACCTTTGGCTCGAAACTGAGGATAGAGATAGTAGGAGGATACAGACAGGGGTTTGCTTTGTAAATCTATGAAACATCTCTCTCTTCAACTGACACACACACACACTCACACGGCTAGCTCAGTGGTACCGTTCCCGTCTGCTACCCAGCAGACACGGGATCAAATCTAGCCCAGGTTGATCAAATTATTGTGATTCACCAGTTAATGTTCACCGTCGTTTTTATTATTATTATGAGGCGTTCAAGTGTTCATGAACATGACTGTAAGTATACAAAAATGCATGTATACAATCACACGGATATATAATAAACTACACAACACTAAGTCACACTATGTATCATATGGACACAGCACAACAGACACACACACAAGACAAAACAAAACACAGCATAACATAAATGTAGTAACACAGTACACAGCACAAGATAACACATAATTCCACAAGACAATATAATTCAACACAACACAACAGAGCATTAACCCGTTAAGCGCGAGCTATTAGTAGTGCAAACCCTACCGCCAAGCGTCGATATTAGTCTACATTCCCTCCTAATATAGTCAT
Source organism: Paralithodes platypus (assembly GCA_032716605.1). Classification (NCBI taxonomy): domain Eukaryota; kingdom Metazoa; phylum Arthropoda; class Malacostraca; order Decapoda; family Lithodidae; genus Paralithodes; species Paralithodes platypus. The sequence continues at coordinate 33,390,346 of CM064529.1, forward strand.
TTTACGATAAATATCGTTATTACTTATTCCTATGCGCCTGTTTTACGTTTAATATGAAGATATTAACATGTAACAGCAATAAAACAAGTGGGAATAGTATTTGGGGGGTGAAAAAGACAAATTATTGCCGACCCTCCAGTCATGAAGTGTGAGGCGAAAAAGACGTACACCCTCCTCTCTCGAGGCCTGAAGCGAGACTGAGGTCTCTCTCTCACTCTCTCTCTCTCCCCACACACTCAATAGGCGCAGGAGAACACCTTGGAACCGGGTTGGAGATATTGGCACGGTAAAAAAAAGATAAACAAGAGAATTAGAGGAAAAATAGGTCGTAATTGAAGGGGGGTGGGTGGTAGGGCGGAAGGAGAGGGTTTTGACACATGTGGAGTGATAGGAGGTATGGAGGAGAATGATCTCACTTAATCACATATTCCTTTGTTTTAAGTAATACTGGGGCCTTTTAAAAGGCTTTTTTTAGGCTATGAATCTTAAGAGGTTTGTCGCCTTTCACCACCAAAACCTCTTAAGAGTCTTCTCGCTGTTCTCCGGTTAACCCAGGACCTGCGGGAAGACTTAAGAGTTTCCCCGGGTGACTGCGGGAAGACTCTTAAGATCCTGGGCCTAAAAAAATCCATTTAAAACACCCCAAAAAAACTTGAACCTTTTTTTTTTTTTTTTTTTTTGCCCCTGGGCCATGCCAAATATCACTCCTCCACATCCCCTCCTTCCCCACTCCCCCCCCCCCCCCTCCTTCAATTATCACCTATTTCCCCTGTTATTCCCTTATTCTGTGGTCTATTTTCGTGCTAACATTAGGGAGTTGCTATCAGGGCGTTGTCATCAGTGTTACCAAGCGTGGGAATTAGGGGAGAAGTCAGGAAGAGAATTGAGAGGTACCTCCAGTGTCTCTCAAAGCTTCGTGAGTGGAAGGTTGGCTCACACTCACTCACACACACTCTCGCTTTCATTTCGCGATTTTGACCAGCCAAACACTGTTTCCACTTGTTTTATTGTTGTAACTGGTTAATATCTTCATATTAATGCTAAAATAGGCGCATATGAATAAGTATTAACGATATTTATGGTAAAATAACGATGTTAGTGATGGGAACAGCTCAAATACGTGCGCACAGGCGTGTGGTGTCTCATACCCCCCATGCACAGCCGAGAGGTTAAGCGATGTAACAAATTACAAAAGGTCTACTAATCTCAAAACATTTCCGTACAAAATACGAGTGGTCAAAATATAACACAAACTGACATGCTAACAAAACTACATCACAAGGCAACAAAATATATACACGATCCAGAACAGAACATATCGCAACACAAAACGCTTAAAAAGAAGACAGCACAACACAAAAAATATTCAGCACAAAACATATCAACACAAAACGACATAAACACCAAACGCCTTAACCCTGGACAACACAACACAAAGCTCCACCAAACACAAGGAGGATCCACCAACTCCTAGGAGACCACCAAACAGACGGATATACGCTCTAATTGTACTGACAAAAATCCCTTCCCAAAACTCCGCCCCAGGCCCTTGTAACTCCCAGCCATATGTGTCTACATATATATTCAGGCCAAATATTAAAGACAAACAATGTCCGGGTAAACGATCTTGTTACTCTTCAATAGCTTCGTTTTAAATATAATTAGGATACAAAATAACTTCTCGATAGATTATGCATTCTGGTTTTGACCTTTTTCACAACACGGCGGTGCTTATGTATCATGTATTGATAACATTATGTGATTATGTAAAGTTTATAAAGGACTTGAAGCAATAAAAGCAGCAAAGTTTGTGTCTATTCATCGTTTTAGTCCATCATACCCATCTAAGCTTAATAAATTATCCAATATTGTACTACTCATAATAATATGAAATAATGAGTGAAGAATTACGAAAGATTCCGCGATTATCTGCTCAAGTGTAATGTTTTTAAGTCATTACCTAAGCAAAATTGAATATATTATATTTCCGTATATATTATTTAATTGTCAATATATCTGTATTGTGTTCATATTGATTCTATATTTGTCTATCACCGATGCACCAAATAGTTTCTCTGGTAGTACATGCATTATTAATTATAGCTTATTCTGTATTTCGAGAATGAGGTTTGTTTTCAGTTTTCTCACTACTACCGTAACCTGTGGAGGGTTTCCCTTTGCGTTACTATGTAACATATTTGTAAGTGCATGTGTTGCCTCGATTATCAAACCTCCAGGAAGTATATTTTTTAGCAAGGTAATACCTTTCCCGCTTATTTTCTCACCTAATAATCTTATAATATAAGTTTATTAGGTAGGAGAATAAGCGGGCAAGGTATTACTTAGCTAAAGAACAGCACATAATTATGATGTGCTGTTTACTCTCTCAAAACTCTCCCCATACACTCCCTTTTTGTCCCTCTCACTCTCTTCTGCTTAGCATGCCTTTTGTTCCACATGCATGTTCTATTTATTGAGTTTTGCTATCTCTACCAGAATTACGTCATTATCAGTTTGCTATGATTTCCAGGTCTGTGTGGTGTGTATATATCTATGCAAATATTAACCCCTAACTAGCGGCGCGCAACATAAGTCGAGTATAATAAATCTGGACTATCTGGCGGCGCTCGACATAGGTCGTGTGGCAATTTCAGCACGTACTGTTGCTGAGAGAGAGAGACAAGTGGTGGCAGGAGAGTAGCGAGCGTATGACTACTCCAGACCACCGCGGCGAACCTACTGACACGAATCCCACCTCCTCCCTCCCTCTCTCACTCGCTACATACTGAATTTTATGGGAAAAGTACCGAATTACATGCTTTTTGCACTCGCGTTGCGCGGTTGTTGCAAGAAAACTAGCCATCATAAAAGGATCGTTATGGTGTCATTGGAAAGCTCTGTTTATGCCCTTTCAGGGATAGATACTTGTTATACGTTCTGGGTCTTATTTAGGCATGAAAATTATCACGTAAACAGACCTATTTTGGCTAAAAACACCCCGCTGGGCGGTACATATAAATAAACCGCTAGCCCGCTAATCTAGTGTTAATGTTATACTTCCCCCATTTCCCTGTTAAAACTTTACCTCACAAGTTGCCATCTGAGTCTAATTGTCTTTTACACCCTCATGTTTATCCTTGTTTGATCCTCGTAGCCTCCACGTCAAAACCAACCTCTTCACATTTTCTGTCTCTCTCTGTCCCGTTCCCAACTGTTTTGTATTCCGCCTATTAACAGTTCTGGCTTCTGAGCTAATCACCCTATTCATTTTGTCTAACCATATTGTTCCTTACGCCCCTTAGAGCTTCCTACCTAGAGTTTTACCCTTACTTCCAAAACCCTAATAGGAATTTACACTCCAAACATGGAAACAAAAATCGTTGAACAGTAAAGAAGCTAGTATGGCTGAAACCAAAGTATCTGGCCATAAAAGTAAGTGAAACACAGTTGGTCTGAAGTTCTGTCCCTGTTCCTTGTCTTTATTTAGCTGGTCTTGGATGCTCTCTCTCTCTCTGTCTCTCCTTCCTTGTAACTGCCTGTACAAGCCTGTACCTGGTACTAAGACTGTTTGAGCACTGCTTTCGATATGGTAACACTTCTCAGCTTATATAAGACCCACTGAAGGGTGGGAGAGCCAGCCTTGCTTCGTCTCTTGAGGTGGAAAGTTGTTCTCTCTTGCCATTTTGGCCACAGTGCTTGGGACTGCATGGAACTTTTATTACTGTATCCTACGGTAGAGTACGGGTTAAGACTTGGCGCATATAGTACACAGTTGATGACGCAGTGGATGTGTTATAAAGGGATGTGGAAACCGTATAGCTGAACCCTTCATTATTAGCACCAAGATAGTGAGAGTGAGTGAGTGATTAGGTAGGTATACGGTAGGTAGGTGGGTAGAAGTCCTTCTTGGTATGCATGGGTGCAACAAAAGAGCTAAGCACCCACCTCTTCCCCCTTCTCCGGGTTTTTTATAAATGGAGAGGACGTGCGTCACTCTTCATTATTCTTATTATGGTAAACAAGTGAATAACCTTTTATATTGACCTTTACTGTCCTGTGGCTGGAAGCTAATGAAGGAAAGGCTGGAGGGAAGGAAGAATGGATGGATTGGTGTCCAGAAAAGGTTGCGTACAGTTGAGAGAAAAGAAGTAGTGTAGGAAGGAAGTTAAGAGAGGAGGATGGGTGGTTGGGGTAGAGGATGGGAGGTACAGCAAGACAAGTGGGATAGATATCGCAAGTCCTGTGCGGATTGTGTATCTCGGTGTAACTCTCTCGCTCAAACACACACACATGTTTTGTAATCTTTTATATGTGTTCCTGGAAACCAATTAAAAGAAGCAATTAGTGCCGCTCTCTTTTGGCTGCCTTAATTATGACTTCATGCAGCAAAGAACAACGTTGTAAACTAACTTTTCACTGCCTTTAACCCCTTGAACCCCAGCTGATTTATTATTGTTTGACACCCAGAACCCAGGCGATTTGCTGTATCGTGACTTACGAGTGTTCACGATAGACCTTTCTATTTCCAGTTGGGATTGGTTAAAAAGGGAATCTATAATTCTGTATATACACAAAGTGTCATGTAAAGTTAATTGGGGTGTATATCAGATGATTAATATATAAGGGGTAACTAAGGTATAGGCTATGGTCTACATTTATTCTATAAAGAGTTAATTCGAGAATATAGTATTCCATAAGTATTAAGTACTATTTAATATAGTAAGTAAAGTAATATGAGGAACGTTAGCAGCATCGAGAATGATTGCGCATGTCTAGCTTCACTTGTTACCAAGCTGACGTTCTAAGGTATCTCCCTATAAAGGGTGCCACTCAATAACAACAACCCATACTAGAAACACCGGCGATCGGCCACATCTATCGTCCCATATATAAAACATCCCAGCACCTACTATCCATCAACATGCTCCATTAACCAGCTAAGTCTATATATATTCACTGGTGGCCATTATAATATATGTAGACAATATACAGCATGTGAATTAACAACAAAGGTGAGACAATCTAAATGCTTCCCCCTTAGGCAGATAATCCAATCCCTTTACTTGTCTTGTAACTAATTCCTAAATCCATTATACGATCCTAAGTCTTGACAGTAAAGTATGGTGCCGTACTGTACCCCATTTTTGTGTTTAACCTAGGCCTAATTGTAGCTGGGCGTCTTTTTGGGCCTGCTTTTACCATACCTGCTTTCTACTTTCTAGTGCTAGCCTATAGTTTACACACTAGTCAATGATTCGAGGGTCTGGGGTAGCAGCGCGGGGTTTGGGCGGTATTGGCGAGAATTTTGAGCCATCACCATCGCAAAATAAATACCCGTTACCTAATGTTGCGGTGATTGGACACTCGTATGTCAATAGATGAACCGCCACCATCTCCTATACTCCGTGAAGGCTTCCAGCTGAACTTTCTGGCACAAAGTGGGGCCACAGATGATTTAATCCGTGATTCGCCAGCCTTCAATAATCTTGTAAAGTTTCGTCCGGATCTCACATTCTTGATAGTCGGAGGTAACAATATTTTTGGCGATACGGTAGTTAACCCCTAACTAGCGGCGCGCAACATAAGTCGAGTATAATAAATCTGGACTATCTGGCGGCGCGCGACATAGGTCGTGTGGCAATTTCAGCACGTAATGTTGCTGAGAGAGAGAGACAAGTGGTGGCAGGAGAGTAGCGAGCGTATGACTGCTCCATACCACCGCGGCGAACCTACTGACATGAATCCCACCTCCTCCCTCCCTCTCACTCGCTACATACTGAATTGTATGGGGAAAGTACCGAATTACATGTTTTTTGCACTCGTGTTGCGCGGTTGTTGCAAGAAAACTAGCGGTCATAAAAGGATCGTTGTGGTGTCATTGGAAAGCTCTGTTTATGCCCTTTCAGGGATAGATACTTGTTTTATGCTCTGGGTCTTATTTAGGCATGAAAATGATCACGTAAACAGCCCTATTTTGGGTAAAAACACCCCGCTGGTGGCTACATATTATATACCGCCTAGGCCGCTCTTAAGGTGTTAATGAGTTGGCCAGTAAAATAAATGATTTGGCTAAACATATAGAGGATAGAACAGGGTGGCATTGTAAATTCGTGGGAATAGAGTCTCGTACCTCCCCCAGGGGCCTCAGTGCAGAACAATATAACAGAATAAAAAATGCCGTCAACAGACATTTACGCCAGAAATTCCCATTCTCCAAGTCTAGGTTCAACCTGATGGAGATGGATAAAGAGGACTTGGCATATGATGGCGTTCATTTAGGTAGGGCGGCGCGATATTTTGACGAGGAATAGGCTAGCCTATAATTATTTATTTCAGTTTATTAGGCTAATAGTTTGTTTTATCGTCGTTCATCGTCCATCCTGACTCGCCTCTCCCCTATAAATTTGTGAATTGACTGGTAACAGGTTGGGTTCCCTATAAACATGGACATCACCAAGCTGAAGAGGTTGAGGGCTGCGGCCAAAGGAGGCATTACTAAATTAACTAAGGATTTCACCACTTTCCTCAACGAAGCCACAAACGATGAAATAGTTGCTAAAAAAGTCAGTATCAACAAGGCTTTACACAACATCAATTCTTTCAATGAGAAAATATATCTATTGAAGAAGTGGCTCATGATATGATTTATGAGGAACAGGTACAAAACTTATTAGCCCCTTTGGATAGTAGACCGGCACGTACAGAGGTCTCTCGCAGAGAGGCTGTAAAGATGGTAGTAAAATTGCCAGCCTTAACCCTCCCGAAGTTTGGTGGTGATCCTGCCCGGTGGACCGGATTTTGGGATTTATTCCAATGTTCGGTTCATGGGCATCAGGACCTAACAGATATTCAGAAATTCACATATTTGATGGGGTCAGCTAGAGGGAGAGGCCTCGCAGCTCATAGCCGGGTTTAGCTTAGAGACCACAAGTTATACTCCTGCCGTAACACTTCTCCTCGAGACCTACGGACAGATTGACCGCATCAAGTCTGCCCACGTTACCGCCTTTTGTGAGATTCCTAGTCCTCGATATGATGCGCAGGACCTTAGACATTTCCATGCGGCTGCTGAATGCACACTAAAGTCGCTTAAATCTTGCAATGTGACGTTGGAGGACTTTTGTGCCGTAAAGTTGTAAGTTGTATAATAAGATTTTGTCTCCTTTGCGTGAGACTATTCGGCGAGAACTGAAGGATGACTGGTTACAGGTTGGTGCGGTCACTCGGACCCCATACGAGGAGATTTGTAATATGGAGGGGGCTGGCCTGCCTCCACAAGAAAAATATAAACCTACTGCTGCTTTTACTATTCAACAAAACAAGGGAGCACATTACAAGGCAGGAAGCAATGGCTCTGATAAGGGCTGTAAGCTGTGTGGCAAGTCAGGACACTGCTGGTTTAAATGTTTCAAATATCCTAATGCCCAAACCAAAATAAAGAGGGCGAATATATTAAAGGTGTGTGTTGGCTGTTTGGATAGAGACCATGGTCGAAATGGTTGCACCAACCCAAAAGTGGAGCCGTGCAAACATTGTCAGGGCAAACATTACCATAGTCTTTGTCCAAATAGGGGCCAGGAGTCGCCACAAGCTCATTCGGAACACCCGGTTACTATGTCAGTTACTACTCAAAAATAAATGGCATTACTCCCCACAATAAAGGTACCATTAAAAGGTAGGGAGACTTATGTTACACAACTTCGTGCTATTGAAGTCCTCATTGGAGTTAATACAACATACAGTAGTTGGTAAAGAGACTCTACAATTAAGGGGGTTCACAGGCTCGCTGGAGGATGCAACTTATGATGTTGTTGCACTAAACAATCGACACAAAGGGCGATGGCGCCAAATGAAAGCCATTGTTGTCGATCAGCTTCCTAGTTACTGTGCTCACAAGGGACTTACTTGTATCACTGACAAACTCACTGCGCAAAAGTTGAAATTAGCCGACAATGACTTTCATTCAAACAAACTCGATATGCTGATAGGAGCGGAGAATTATTATAAGTTTGTACACCCAGGCTTTAACACCTTACGAGCGGCCTATGCGGTTTATTATATGTACCGCACAGCGGGGTGTTTTTAGCCAAAATAGGGCTGTTTACGTGATCATTTTCATGCCTAAATAAGACCCAGAACGTAAAACAAGTACCTATCCCTGAAAGGGCATAAACAGAGCTTTCGAATGACACCATAACGATCCTTGTATGATGGATAGTTTTCTTGCAATAACCGTGCAACGCGAGTGCAAAAAGCAGGTAATTCGGTAGTTTCGGTACATAATTGAGTATGTAGCGAGTGAGAGAGGGAGGAGGGAGCTGAGATTTGTGTCAGTAGGTTCGCCGCGGTGGTCTGGAGCAGTCATACGCTCGCTAGTCTCCTGCCACCACTTGTCTCTCTCTCTCAGCCACATTACGTGCTGAAATTGCCACTCGACCTATGTCGAGCGCCGCCACATAGTCCAGCTTTTTTTAACTCGACTTATGTTGCTCGCCGCTAATTAAGGGTTAAAAGGGTTAATGGGATAGTTCTCCTGCCCACAATTTACGGGTTTGCTTTGAGTGGATCGTTCCACGCCCAAGGTTCAGAAACCACTGTTGAAGTGGTCACAGTTCTGAAAGTTGCTACCAGCCCGGTGGATACCTACTTACAGGACAGTGGGGGCCACTGGGAACACAAACATATTGGTGCACTATGGGAACTGGACCACATTGGCATTGCTTCTAAGGAAGCAGACTTGGAGGCTAAATTAGTCATGTCAAAATTCAATGAGTCAATACAGTACTCTCGTGTTAATAATCAGTACACTGTTCAGTTCCACTGGAGAGACAACAAGCACTTACTTCCGAGCAACTATGGGCTAGCCTTGGGACGACTTAGAGGTCTTCAGCGTAAGTTCATACGGGCCCCGGAATACTGCAAGCAATATGGAAGTGTCATTCGGGATCAGATAGCAAGAGGTTTCATTGAGAGAGTGTCGGTAGATACCCTTGACAGCACTAACCAGACTCACTATCTGGCTCATCATGGTGTTGAAAAGGACAGTCGGACCACACCTGTGAGGGTAGTCTTCGACTGTTCAGCAAAGACAAGCACAAATAAGCTGAGCTTGAATGATTGTCTGTTTACAGGACCTTCTCTTGTCGCTGACCCAACCCAGGTCTTGTTAAGGTTCAGATTGAACCAATATGCTTGGGTCAGCGACATTGAGAAGGCCTTTCTTATGCTCAAGTTGCACGAGGATGACAGGGATTGCACGCGGTTTCTGTGGCCCGATGATCCGCTGGATATCGACAGTCCAGTATCGGTCTATAGGTTTCGCGTGGTTCTTTTTGGCGCGACCTGCTCACAGTTTTTGTTGAATGCAACTATCTTGAAACATTTGTCACTGGTAGATATACATACTCAATATGTTCACGGTCTGAGACGTGGGCTTTACATAGATAATTTGCAGGCGACCCATGACAGTGAGCAGGACCTTCTGAGCATATACAACAGAGCCCAGGACATATTCTCGGGAGCGCATCTCTTTCTCAGGGAATGGGTCACAAATAGTCCACATCCCGTGATACCTTATTCGCACATAATGTCGCAAGTACAGTACAGGATAGGGTGAAGACCCTTGGGATGACTTGGGTAACTGATACTGATATGTTTACATTCCAGAAGAGGGGGCGTTTTTTTCAAGTTAACACAAAAAGAGAAGTGCTCAGTGTACCTGCTAGCATTTTTGATCCGCTTGGGGTTTTGTTACCTGTCACCATTAGGGCTCGCGTTTTTGTACAGGAGCTTTGGCGAGTAAATTGCGGGTGGGACGAACCTCTTTCGGACGCGCTTAGGGAATGCTGGTGTGACATTGGTTCTGATCTCTGGAGTTGCATGGACTTAGAAATACATAGACAGGTTACCTTTTCGAGATATGTGACCTTACACATTTTCAGTGATGCTAGTACAGTTGCTTACGGAGCCGCTGCATATTTCTGTGATGACAGGGATACGTGCCGCTTGATTATGGCTAAGGCTAGGGTGGCCCCGATTAAATGTTTAACTATCCCTAAACTTGAACTGACAGCTTGTGTACTTGCATCTAGGTTAGCCACGTTCATTAACCCGGGAACTGCTGGGAGACATTTAAGAGTTCCCCCGGCGGACTGCGGGAAGGGTCTTAAGAGTCAGAGAAAAAAAAAATCAACTTTTGACATCGAAAAAAAAAAATAAAATAAATTGTTTTTTTTTTTTTTTTTTTGGCCCCTGGGCCATGCAAAATCTCAGTCCTCTACCTCCCCTCCTTCCACACTTTCCTCCTCTCCTTCAGTTACCACCTATTTTCCCTGGTATTCCCTTATTCTGAGGTATATTTTCGTGCTAACATTAGAAATCCGGTTGCAGGGTGTGGTCATCACTGATAGCAAGCGAATGCAAGAGTACAAAGGAGTACAAAGGAAATCAAGCAACAACATATCTAGTGACCCTTCTAGGCTGCTTGTCCTCCAAAACACTGATGATCAAGTGTCCAAACAGTGGTTTAGAGTGGGTAAGGGAACATTGGAAAGGGAACTACTGCCCTGCCACTAACGTGGCTGGACTAGGAAGTTAGTAGGGGACATATGGGTTAGTAACTGAGGGGAGGATAAAATAAAGTTATTCATTTACAAACGCAGTCAGTCGCGGGTTTGATGCGAGATATTTGTCTAGGCGGAATTTAAATGAATCAACGGTGCTGCAGTCTATAACGTCTCGGGGAAGCCCATTCCACAAGTTGACAACTCGATTGAAGAAGAAATTCTTAGATTCGTGTGAGTTAAAAGATTTACCAATAATTTTGCAACCGTTTCCCCGCGTGTAATTAGATTGGTCGATAGTGAAGTACTTACTACAGTTCATATTGTCGATGCCTTTGATGATTTTGAACACTTGAATTAAGTCACCTCTTAATCTGCGCTGGGTTAAAGGAAATAGATTTAATTATCTAAGACGCTCTTCGTATGTTTTGTTCTTTAGGCTAGGTATCATTTTGGTAACTCTACGTTGAACTCGTTCTAGCTTGTTTATGTCTTTTTGGTAATAAGGGCACCAGCATTGAACACAGTATTCCAGAAGAGGGCGGACTAAGAATTGTAAAGGGTTAGGATTACGTCTTTGGATTTATGCTCAAATGATCTGCCTATAAAGCCAATTATTTTATTTGCCTTCTTAACAACTTCTGAACATTGTTGACTCGGTTTTAGGTTACTCGATATTGTTACTCCCAGATCGGTTTCTCTGTTTACATTCTTAAGCTGAGTGCCATTCATCGAATAGTTTGCTTTCTCATTTAGGTATCCGATATGTAGTACTTTACATTTATCCGCATTGAAACTCATTTGCCAAATTTGGGCCCAATGAGACAATTTATCTAGATTGTGTTGCATATCGTCAACTTGATCTTTTGAGAGTACGCTATTTGCAATTTTTGTATCGTCAGCAAATTTTGAGATTGTACAGGTGAGACCCTCATCTATGTCGTTGATGTAAATTAGAAAGAGAATTGGTCCTAGTACCGATCCCTGGGGTACCCCGCTACTTACATTGGTCCATTTAGATGCCTTACCGTTTATGACTACTCTTTGCTTTCTGTCGCTGAGCCAATTTTCTATCCATTTCAACACACCGTCTTGTAGCCATGCGTTTTTAGTTTTAGCAGTAAACGTTTGTGGGGAACTTTGTCAAAGGTCTTTTGAAAATCAAGGTATACAATATCTACAGCTTTACTCTCATCGTAGAGGTTGAGGATATCGTGGAAGAAGTCTAAGAGGTTTATTAAAAATGACATTTTTTTACGAAAGCCGTGTTGAGTATCTTTAAGTATGTTATTTTCCTCTAAGTGATTTACGAGTCTGTCTCTTATGACCGTTTCTAGCATTTTACATACAACTGAGGTTAAGCTAATTGGACGATAGTTACTGGGTAGGGATTTGCTGCCTTTTTTGAATATCGGTGTTACGTTGGCTATCTTCCACTGATCAGGCATAGTTCCAGACTGCAAGGATTTATTGAATAGTAATGTCAGTGGTTTGGAGAGCTCATCCTTAGCTTCCTTTAGAACTCTAGGCGAGATTGTATCAGGTTCAGGCGTTTTATTTACCTTGAGTTTCTCTAAACAATTCAATACTTCTCTCTCTGTAACGGTGATTTTGCTTAGAACATCTGAATTATCAATCTGAATCGGCGATGGTGTAGGGATATCACTGAGGTCTTCTGTTGTAAAAACTGATGCAAAGAAGGTATTGAGGGCATTACTCATTTGTACTTCGTCTTTGGTGTATTCTCCATTTTCATCGACTAACGGTCCAACAGTTGAAGTAACTACTTTTTTCTTTCTGATATAACTATAGAATTCTTTCGGGTTTGTTTTACTTTGATTCGCAATATGTAACTCTAGGGTCTTTTTACTTTGCTTAATTAACTTTTTGGCTTTGCATCGTAGCTCTACAAATTTCACCCGTTCTTCGTCATTTTGTGAGGATTTTAATCTATCATTAGCAAATTTTTTAGCAAGCAGGCAGTTTGAAATATCTTTATTCCACCATTTGGGCTTATTATTATGGCCTGGACGCCGTATTTTCGATGGTATACAGTCTTGCACTGCTTTTAGGTAAGTGGTTTCGAATAACTTCCAAGATGTATTTATATCGTTATTGTTAATTAAAAAGCTCCAGTCAGTTTCTTTAAACATAGCTCTAAGTTTATGAAAGTTTGCTTTCTTGAAATTAGGGACTTTTTCGATGCTACTATTTGGTTCGTTAATAGTAAACTTTAAAGTGAAAGTTATCGTACGATGGTCGCTGTTACTGAATTCATCACCAACATTCAAATTCTCTATTAATTCTTCTTTTGTTGCAAGTACAATGTCAAGAACGTTATTACCACGGGTCGGTGTTCGAACAAATTGATAAAGCGAACTCTCTTGCAAGTTCGTATACAAGTCATGTCCGGAGTGTGAAGTAAGAGTATCGCCCCACTTGGTCACAGGTAAATTAAAGTCGCCAAAAAATACGGTATCTTGTGAGTTACTTACATCTGCAATTTGTTCATAAATTTCTCGGTCAGTTTGCACTGATTGAGCTGGAGGTCTGTATATTAATGCAAGTATTAGTTTTGTACCTTTATTATTCTTTATTAGCACAAAAGATGTGTCGACGTTCACAATTTGAGGTTTTGACAAGAGGGTCGGGTTAAGACTTTCTTTGATATAAAATAAAACGCCACCTCTATTTTTATTTATTCGGCTTTTCTCAACATTACATAACCGGGAAGTGAATACTCTGCTAAAAAGTCTCTATCTACTGTATTGAGCCAAGATTCTGTTATACCAATCACATCATAATTTTCAGTAAACACTAGTTCCTCTAAATCTGAAAATTTATTGCGTATGCTACGAGCGTTTGCATAGAAAACCTTTAAAGTTGCGGTTTTAGAACTCACAGAACGTTCTTTAATCAAATTTTTGGTTCTGATCGGATCTACATTTACATTCATGGCTGACATCGGTCCTCGGTCGTTATCCCTGGCGGTTTTTAATTTGGGTCGTGTTGGTGGAGCTTTATCCAAATTCGTGGTTCTTGACAGATTAGCGTTTAATTCCTTCGCAGGTTGCCGCCCTCGCTGTCTTCGGTCCTCCTTCCTGGTTGTCCTGTGCTGAGTCGATTTCTTCTCCGAAAATCCTTCACCGCATCGTTGAGAAGACGCCCAAAACGTGCTGCTCCCACCTGGTTCAGATGAACTCCATCGTCCGAAAACAAATAGTCATCGTAGTAGAAATTGTCCCAGGTGTCGACGAATCCCACGTTTTCCTTCCTGCAGAGGTTTGCTAGACAACGATTTGTGCTGGTGGCTATGTTGTAAAATCGGCTCTCTACACCAAGCCGGGTGACGATTCCTGAGACGATGATCCTTGATGACTTCTCCTTAAACGACTTGATCAGCTGCTGGTACTTTAAAAGCAAATCTTCTGACCGGGTTCGCTGTACATCGTTGGATCCAACGTGGATGACATACATTGTATTAGCAGGGGCCAGCTTAGATACTTCGTCAACTGCAGCAACTACGTCGTCCACACCACCGCCAGGGATACAAAAACGCTTCCTGGTCTTAGGTGCTCTGGCGCAAAACTCTGTGAGCTGACCACGTATCATCGAGTCTCCAACGAGCCGGACTTCTTCTATTTCCGCTTCGTCATCTGAGTCTGCGAGTATCTGGAAGCGGTTTTGACACTCGGTAATCGGTATGGGTTTCCTGGTCTTGGGGCAAACGTTGTTCCTAACAACACGGAAGTTGTCTTGAGGGGGAAGAGAGTTACTATTTGTTTCTTGAGTATCGGAACCATCAGATGAAATGGCTACTGCAGGCGTTGAATTGTTGGCAGTTGACGTTGGGGCGTTGGTGGCTGCTGGAGTTGCGGTGACAATTGAAGTTTGTGGTACTCCAACGTTGAGTGTTACAAACTCTTGGAGTGATTCCAGCTTCATGGTGAGGACATTGATCTTGTTGTAGGCTTCATCTAATTTCACTGTCAAATTCTCTTGTTGCTGGCAGAGACGGCAGACTTGAAGAGTAACAAACATGGACTCACCAAACCTACTGGCGCAGTTCGTACAAGTGCGAGGCATGGTAACAGTCAGTTTCTTCAGATCACTTCACTCACTTTAAAACACTTAACTCACTTTAAAACACTTAACTCACTTTAAAACACTTCACTCACTTTAGAAACACTTCAATCACTTCAACCGAAAACAATGTTGAAATAAACAACAATAGGTTATCAGGGGTGATAGCCTAACCGAAAACAAAAAATTTGAGATACGCAGAATTAGGCTTCCAGGGGCGATAGCCTAACCAAAAGTTTTTTTTTAAATTTAAATACGCACCAATAGGCTACCAGCGTTGAATAGCCTAACCGAAAATAAAATAATATTGAAATACGCAGAAATAGACTACCAGGTGTGATAACCTAACCTTAAACAAATATATATATATAACAGAATATGTAACTAAATATACAATTCACCAAATAGAGATTATATAAAAATAAAGTGTGACCGCACACAAGGGGTTAATATACTGTATCAACAAATGGCCCTGGTGTCACTGTAGCCTACTCTTTTTAGATAAAACAAAACAAAATGTATCAGTCAAAGGTTACTACAAGATCGTGCAAGCAACAACTAAAATTACAGATATATATAGCTACAGTAGGATACTAAATACAATATCTACTAGAGTTAATAAGAACAACAGATTGGCTGGCTATAGGCTAGGCTAGGTTTGGATTAGGTTAAAAGCTTGGCAGGTTGGGTTAGGCTAGGTTAGTTTGTACAAATACCACCCTTAGCTTAATAAAGTAAAATCACTCTGAGGAGAAAAAGTCAAGAATATATCTAGGGGGAAAAGATAAATGAATGCACTTAAATTTACTACAAAATTGGCTGGAATTGAATATGTATAATCCCCCCCAAAAAAATTGTTTACAAAATGGCGTCGGCGTTCGTTCCTGTAGGCAGGTTAGTTAGTACACAATATTGTTTATTAACAAATTAATATGCAAAGCTTTACTTACATACAAGGCAGTTAAATTGATACTTACTACAGTAGGTAATGGGTAAAATTAGGGGCTACGATTTTATATCAACTAAGAAGAGAGCGTTTGTTTACAAACAAAACAAAACAACAGATGGCGCTAGTGGCGCCCTGTCCGAGCAGGAGTCTTGTGATAAACACAAAGTTTATCAGTCAATACACAGCAAAATATCGTGCAGTGTTACTTACTAAACTACAGGATGGTTAAACGTGCTCTTAACCACCTTTCATGCGCAAGAATGAAGAGGATGAGTAGTTAATACTCAAATTATGATCGATATCGTGAGAGCGTTGACAGAGCGTCTGCAGCGTCTGGCGGTAGCGATCGATACTCTCTCATCGATCGACTGTGTCTCAGTGGCCTTGGGGGAAATTGGCGGGAAAGCAGCTTGCCTCACCCATACATTATACAACTCGCAGGCTATATCTCCGATTTTGACCATCCAAACGCTGTTTTCACTCGTTTTATTGTTGTTTCAGGTTAATACCTTTATAATCAACCCATAATAGGCGCATATGGATAAGTATTAATGCTATTAATGGTACAATGAATATTTTAGTGACGGAAACACCTCAAATACATGCGCACAGGGAGAGGTGTCTAATTACCCCCATGCGCACTTGTTAGGTTAAGGAGGCCTACGCATCTGAGCTGTCAATCAAAGAAACAGTCATCTGGTGTGATAGTCAAATAAGTTTATGTTGGCTTGCAAGTAAGAAAGTGTTACCGGTGTTTGTTCATAATAGAGTTGACGAAATCTTAGCATCATGTATGAACACTAAGTTTAGGTATGTCCCTACCGACGTTAATCCAGGCGATTTGCTCACAAGGTAAATTACTCATTCCTCCCTACACAGTTCTCGGCTTTGGTGGGAAGGGCCATCATGGCTATCCCATCCTGAACAATGGCCAGATGGGGAGGAACAAGATCCTGTGGTTCAACAAATGTTTGCGACCTCTACGGACACTCCCTCGAACGAGACCCATGTAATAGAATGGCCTCGCTTAGTTTGTATGAGGGACTAGTACGCATCATGGCATGGGTGAAGCGCTACGTGGGTAATCTGAAAGCCAAATCGAAGGGGTCGGATCAGAATCATGGCATACTTACAGTACCGGAACTGAGAGCAGCTGAAGTCACTTTAATAGATGTAGCACAGAGGGAAGTTTACCATAAGGAGCGACAGGAACTTGACTCTAGCACCACTGACAATAAGGTTAAGAGTAGCATAATTAAACAGTTGGGGTTATTTTTGGATCAAGGGATCATTAAATGTAAAGGGAGACTACAAAGGGCTAAGATAGATTATAATACTAAGTTTCCAATCC
This sequence comes from Paralithodes platypus, assembly GCA_032716605.1. Classification (NCBI taxonomy): domain Eukaryota; kingdom Metazoa; phylum Arthropoda; class Malacostraca; order Decapoda; family Lithodidae; genus Paralithodes; species Paralithodes platypus. The sequence continues at coordinate 33,407,291 of CM064529.1, forward strand.
TTCTTCCAAACAAACACAGGTTAACCTTACTGTTGATAGACAATGCTCATAAATTATGCTTGCATTATGGGGTGGCATATGTGGTTTCGTATCTGAGAACGAGATGGTGGATTCCGAGAATGCGGCAAACAGTGAAGTCAGTAGCTGGGAAGTGTATCATGTGCAAGCGCTTTCAGGGCAAAAGCTATGGGTTGCAGCCATCTCCTCCACTACCTGATTTCCGCGTTAACAGGGTGGAATCATTTCAGGTCACAGGCGTGGACTACTCCGGCTCACTGGCTGTGAGGGGGGGGGGGGGGGGGGGGGGGGGCGGTACTATTGAAAAGGTTTATATAGTATTGTTCATTTTTGCTATAATGCGCGCTATTCATTTAGAAGTTGCTCCTGATTTATCTTGCGAAACCTTCATGCATATTTTCCGAAGGTTCTGTAGTCGTAAAGGTTATCCCCAAATAATGCTCAGCGATATTGCCACCACATTTGTAGGTTCTGCCAAATTATTAAAATCTAGACTAGATGATCCTCAACTCAAACAACATCTGAGTAAGTTTAAATGTGATTGGAGGTTTATCCCAGCTAGAGCTCCATGGTTTGGAGCGATCTGGGAGAGAACAATCGGCACAGTTAAGACAGGACTGAAAAAGGTACTGGGTCGTGCCTCAGTCACACTTACAGAGTTGACTACGATACTAACATAACTGGAGGCAGCTGTCAATGACAGACCATTAGGATATGTGTCAGGAGATTTAGAGGATCCTGTACCTATTACCCCTTCACAGTTAGCCAGCGGACGTAGACTTAGACTGTTTCGTGAACCGATGAATGACGATGAAATCACGGATCCCTCATTGTACGTTGTGGACAACGTCTCCGCGCGATATAATTATGTCTGTAAATTATCAAATGATTTGTGGAAGCGCTGGACGACTGACTACCTGCTGTCTCTAAGGGAAAGTCATACTAATTTAATACGAAACAAGGGTAAATCTTGGCCCAAAGTAGGTGACGTTGTCCTGATACACAATGAGTGTCCTCGTTTGTTTTGGAGATTAGGTCTCGTCCTAAAATTACTTCCAGGCCTAGATCAGCTTGTTAGAGTCGCGCAGGTCAAAACCTCTACCGGTATTACCTAATTGTATTCTATTGAACAGGAATGTGAAGATGTGGGTGAGATTATTGCAGATAGTATTGCCGGTGCGGACGCACCAGCGCAGTCTGCTGCTAGTCAGGATGACAGTAATCTTCGTCCTTAGCGGCAGGCTGCTTTGGGTTCCACGTGACTCTGGCAATCATTGATGGGTGGTGGAGCCTTATAATTTTCCACATTAGTTTAAGTCCAAATTGTATAATTTGTAAATATTTGGTGGCCGGGAATATATAGTGACTTACGAGTGTTCACGATAGACTTTTCTATTTTCAGTTGGGATTGGTTAAAAAGGGAATCTATAATTCTGTATATACACAAAGTATCATGTAAAGTTACTTAGGGTGTATATCAGATGATTAATATATAAGGGGTAACTAAGGTATAGGCTATGGTGTACATTTATTCTATAAAGAGTTAATTCGAGAATATAGTGTTCCATAAGTATTAAGTACTATTTAATATAGTAATTAAAGTAATATGAGGAACGTTAGCAGCATCGAGAATGATTGCGCATGTCTAGCTTCACTTGTTACCAAGCTGATGTTCTAAGGTATCTCCCTATAAAGGGCGCCACTCAATAACAACAACCCTTACCAGCAACACCGGCGATCGGCCACATCTATCATCCCATACATAAAACATCCCAGCACCTACTATCCATCAACATGCTCCATTAACCAGCTAAGTCTATATATATTCACTGGTGGCCATTATAATATATGTAGACAATATACAGCATGTGAATTAACAACAAAGGTGAGACGATCTAAATGCTTCCCCCTTTGACTCATTTACAGCACCCGAGCATCATGTGTGCCTCAACAGTGCTTACAATACCAATAAGTATCTCTGAATGTCATTGTCATTATGTCATTATGCTCTGGACCACTACCGTCTACTCTTACTATCAATTTATACAACATTTGTGGCCTTTCCTCTAACTTCCACTATGTGGAACACCACCTCTGCTCTGCCAACCCTGATCTTTTCTTTCTCACCGAAACTCAAGTGTCTAGGACTACTGACAGCAAACACTTTTCTGTATCCTCTTACTGTCTCTATCCTCAGTTTCAAGCCAAAAGTGGATGTTGCGTATATGTGCGCAACAATCTTGCTTTCTCTCGTGTTCCCAACTTTGACTCTTCTGAATTCTCAACTCTCTGGCTAAAGCTTTCTTGTCACTCAAATTAATATCTCTGCGCTGTTTATCTCTTCCCTAATTCTACTGACTATCCAAAATGCTTTGACTATCTAACTTCTAAAGTTGAACACATTCTATCCATCTCTCCTTTCGCAGAAATCTCCATCCTAGGAGAATTCAACGTTCACCACTGCCAATGTCTTTAATCCGGCAGTTGCGGGGAGACTCTTAAGAGGTTTCACTGGGCAACTACGGGGAGACTTAATATCCTAGGCCTAAAAAAAACTTTTAAATGGCCCCAGTAGCACTTGAATTTTGTTTTTCTTTCTCCTCCATACCTCATATCACTTCTGCACATCTGTCAAAGTCCCCCCCCCCCCCCCCTCCCCCTTCAATTATGACCTATTTTTCTCTTATTCCTGTAATTATCGGTTTATTTATGGCGCCAAAAATCCCCACCCGGTTCCAAGGTGAAAAGGGAGGGTGTTGAAGGAGGAGAGAGAGAGAGAGAGTAGTAGCCCAGACTACCTCCAGTCTCTCACCAGAGCTCGTGGAGGGAGGGTGTACTCTCGCTCCCTGTCAACTTCATGAATGAACCGCTCTGCAATATTTCATGTTTGTCACCCCCCAAACACTAATCCCACTTGTTTTATTGTTGTAACATGTTACTATCTTCATATTAAACGTACAATAGGCGCATATGGATAAGCATTAATTATATTTATAGTAAATTAACGATTATATTGAGGAATGTATCTAAATACCTACGCACAGGGGTATGGTGTATACTACAGGGGCTGCGCAGCTGAGAAGTTAACTGTCTTTCCAGTGACCAACCTGGTGAACAAGCTTACATCTTTTCTATGCTAAATGACCTAGAGCAGTTAGTCCAGCAACCCACCCGTATCCCGGATCGCTTCGGAGATCGGCCCAACATTCTTGACTTAATTCTAACTTCTAACGCTTCTGCTTATACTATAAATCTTTTCTCTCCTTTGGGCTCTTCCGACCATAAACTTATCTCTGTCACCCGTCCTATCTCTCCGGTACGGCCACCCGATCCTCCCAGCCAGCGGCGCTTGTGGCACTTTGGCACTGCTGACTGAGAGGCTCTCTGGCAGTACTTCTTTGATTTCCCATGGAATTACTTTTGCTTCTGTGGCCAGGAACCCTTGGAGAGAGCTGAACGCATTACCGAGGTATTCCTCTCGGGCAAACAAATCTTGGTTTACTCACGCTTGTTCTACTGCTGTCCGCAACAAGGAGGAAGCATTCAAATGGTACCGTCGCGTTCAAACTTAAGAATTTCATACTTCCTCTGTTTCTGCCCGGAAACAAGCCAAATCTGTTCTTCGACTCGCCAGATACTCTTTCATCAATAATAAATGCACTGAACTATCCAACTCTAGCTCTTCCCAAGGTTTTTGACATCTAGCCAAAAATCTCTCCAACAATTTTTCTTCCTGCTCTTTTCCACTCTGACGGCACCACCGTCACTTCTTCCTCTGACAAAGCTGAACTCTTTGCCCAAACTTTTGCTAGAAACTCCACCTTGGATGATTCCGGTGCTATTCCTCTCTCTCCACCCCCCTCTCACTTACTCATGGGTAATTCTAGGCTCAATACTTCTTACATGTAAGGGGAGTTTTTGAGCCGTTAAATTGCTGACTCTACCTGGTTCTCGTCGAGATGGTCATGACGTTGGCTGCTATGTCCCAGGGCTGGTATTTGGGTGTCAGAAGGTCATAAGTGCAGGGGGGCACTTTTAGGGGGATTAAGTAGACACCCTAGAAATGCGCGCGCTGGTGGTAGGACAACTACGCGGAAGATCGGCGGATCTGAAGAGGTGATATTTGTGTATGCTGGTCTTCTGCTTGTCGGTATATTATCTTCTTTTTATGTTCTCCAGGATGGTCGAAAGTAATGCTGATGTTTTTCCCTGGTGTGGGTGGTAGAGTGATGTTGATGGTGGCAATTCTGGCTTCCCGGGTGATTGTGCGTAGTGGGGCAAATTGGGATTTAGAGCGGCCATTGTGCTCGTATTTTACCTTCGTCTTCTTGCTCGTTCTGGGTGGTGACATTGTTGATTTATGGTGTTGATGCGAGTTTTCATCCTCTTGTTGTTGTGGCCTTTTCTTATTCCTTGTTTCTCCTTTGCTTGTCCGGGGTGTGGTGGTTGGTGGCATGCTCGTATTCTTTCTTTCCATTTCCTCCAATGTGGCTTTTCTTCTGCTATATTTTCTTTCCTTTTTAGTTTCTTCTTCCGTCTCTCGGCTTCGTTTTCCTTGTCGATGTGGTATGGTGGTTATCTCTATTTCGGGTATTTTATATTCGTCACAGGTGTGATAGTGCCTGGAGCTGGAAACAAAATATGTCTCCGTGGCGGATGAAAGTACTTAGGGTCGAGTAGTATTCCTACCATTCCTTTGATCGTTGGTCTGCTGGCTTAGAGGGGTTGGTAAAATTTGAGAGGAAAGATGCTTTTTTGTAAAGATTATGGTGGCTGTTTGTGCCTCATCCACGTAGCGGATCTTATGGAAACTCCTTCCACTCCTCGCTCCATTTGACCTAGGAGATGTAGGGCCTGGCGACGTTCATGGCGGTTGACACGTGGTGAGGTAGGCTGAGAGTAGAGGTGGTGGATGTTGGTCTTGCGGAGTTTGACAGGGCAAGTGATGACCTGAAGGTTGTTATTGTTGCGTGCGGACGCAAAAGTACTCGGGTAACGTCGGTGTGAAGAAAATTTTTGCTAAGGGTTGTGTTTGTGTTCGTTCGGCATGATATTCGCAGTGTTGTGAGTGTATGTGGTGTTCGTGTTTTGTGTGAGTAATGTAGGTTGTGGGGTGTAGATGATTGTCGAGGGTTGTGGATGGTGAGAAACGGGATGAGGGTTGGGATAAACGACCTGATCTTGTGTAGGAATTTGGTCAGGGTGGTGGGGTAGGGCTTGTATCGGAGGATGCTGAAGGAGAGGGGGGGGGGGGGGTCTTGGCGGAATTTGGGGGTGGTGGTAGAGTGAGGTTGTAGGAGTAAAGGTTGGGAGATGGATGATTTTTTTTTTTTGGGGGGGGGGGGAAGGGGGAATGGTAGAAGGATAAGGTAGGAGGTTGGGGAGTGCAAGGCGACGAGGGGTTGTTTGTTAGGGTAAAGTTAGGATAGTTGGAGATAGTTGGGAGGTTGAGGATTGAGGGTGATAGAGATCTGCTGGTTTGGTGAGTACAGAATTCAGTTTGCAGGCCAAATTCTTCTTCTCCATGCTTCCTTCCTGGTTTCTTGACCGTTTTAAGGTGTACAAAAGAGTGCAACGGAATACCACGGACATCAGGAAATACTACGGTAATCAGATGGCAACAGGTCTTCCGACCCCTCATGGTTGCTTGCCGTCCAGTGTCCTAGGAATCCAACGGAGTACAAAGGAAATCAAGCAACAACTAGTCTTCCAACCCCTCACGTTTACCTGCCCTCCAGTATCCTAAGAGTTCAAAGGAGTACAAAGGACATCAAACAACAACAGGTCTTCCGACTCCTCATGGTTTCTTACCCTCCAAACAACTAGGAGTCCAAAGGAGTATGAGGGAAATCAGGCAACAACAGCTCTTCTGAACCATCACCGTTACTTGCCCTCCGACATACTGCTGTTTTCTAGTGTCCTACAGTCCTTCTGTGTGTTACGGTTGTGCTATGGACATGCCTCCATGGATTTTCCCTTGACAGGGAGGGGGGTCCCTCTTCCTACATGGCCCGCTTACGGACATCTTTTCTTGATTTTCGACTGCAGCTTTCCTTGGATGCCGTGCACAGTGCTTGTCAAGTTGAACTTTGATGGATTCAGCGGTGTTGCAGTCTCTTTCTATGCTTTCTCCATCTTGGTGCTGCTTCTACTGTTTCTTCCTCTGCGTACACCGACTTTCGACGGCGAGGAGGGATCTTCTTCTACTCCCCCATCATTGTTCCTCGGCTTCCCCCTCCCCCTCTATCCAGGGGGGATATCCCTGTTGCGGATACGTTCCCTGGCGGTCTCTTCTCCTCCTGCCGTTCTACCAGGGGGGGGGGGGGGGCAGTGTTCTCTCCCTCCTCCGCTGATGGGGCCCCCCCCTCCTCTGCAGGCCTGGGGATCCTTGCTCTTCTTCCTCCCGCTGACTCCTCTGCCCTGCTGCTCACCCCTGGCCGCTCTTCTCATCCCCTTCCTGCTCCGCCTCTTCCTCCTTCCCCGATTCCTGCCCTACATTTGACGTTTCCCCAGGAGTTGACCCAGTCTTGTGGGTCAGAGGCCCTGGTCGCGGTTTCGGGGTCCTCTTCCTCTGGGTATGACTGCTTTGTGGGGCGAGGGGGCCCGGGTGCTGGTGCCCTCCGTGCCCTAGCGTGACCTCTTCCTTCTAGCTGGTCTGTCCCTCTTCGTTTCGTTTTCAGAGCGTTCTGAGGTGACATTCTGGTTACAGACGTGGGGGTATAGGCCTCCCCGGGCAGGGTGGGCCATCAGTTCTTCTCGGTGGGCTCAGGCCTCCGTCTGCCCATAGGCCCCTACTTTGGTCGGATTGCGGCCACCTGGAAGTCCTACTGGATGTTTAGTCCCTCTCTGTCTTACCGGGATTGTCCTCCTTGGGGCCGGACCTGTGCGAGGGCAGTATACCTGCTCTTACTGCCGTTGTTGCTCACCCGCCCCGATTGGGGGCCCGGTTCGTCGGGGTCCTGCTGTTTGCTTCCCGGACCGTCAACAACGCTGACTCGCTTGCTGTGCCTGCCTCTTCCTCCCTCTTACCAAAAAGATATAGACAAGCTAGAACGAGTTCAACGTAGAGTTACCAAAATGATACCTAGCATAAAGAACAAACCATACGAGGAGCGTCTTAAGGAATTAAATCCATTTCCTTTAACCTAGCGTAGATTATGAGGCGACTTAACTCAAGTGTTCAAAATCACCAAAGGCATCGTCAATATGAACTGAAGTAAGTACTTCACCATCGACCAATCTAATTACATGCGAGAAAACGGTTGCAAAATTATTGGTTAAATTTTTAACTCACACGAATCTAAGATTTTTTCTTTAATCGAGTTATCAACTTGTGAAATGGGCTTCCCCGAGACATTATAGACTGCAGCACCGTTGATTCTTTTAAACTTCACCTAGACGAATATCTTGCCTCAAACCCGCAACTGACTGCGTTTGTAAATTAATCTTTACTTACTCCCCCCTCAGATTCATCAAGGATTATTGCGTATACAGTATATATCGCTAAGACGTTGCTCTCTTTTTCCCAGATATACGGAAGATCACTTATAACTGTACTGTTATGTTACTAACCCATCTGTCCCCTACCAACTTCCTAATCCTGCAATGGACACTAGTTCCAGGGCAGTAGTTCCCTTCCCAATTTTCCCTTACATACTCTAAACTACTGTTCGGACACTTGATCGTCACTGTTTTGGAGGACAAGCAGCCTAGAGGGGTCACTAGATCTGTTGTTGCTTGATTTCCTTTGTACTCCTTTGTACTCTTGTCTCTGTCGGCTGTCTGCATGGCGTGTTCTGGTCCTGGGTCTGTGCCCCCTGGATCGGTCTCTGCGGCTTCTCTTCTCCCTTCTTTACTCTTCCAGGCTTTAGCCTTGCACCGGCGGGTGGTTGACTTGGTGGCCTCTGTCATTGCGTTTCTGCTACCCTCGGTTCAACCCTCCTGTCTTGCCGAGGCAGTGCCTCAGGATACCGTTCGCCACACTATGGGCTATGTGCGGCTGATTTATCTCCGGCTCCTTCGTCCCCTTGCTGCAGGTGGGGCTGTGCGAGGCTGCTCGCCTTTGCCTCGCCGTCCGGTCAACGGTCTGCTGCGGCGCCCTGTTAGCTGTACATCTGGGACTGCTGTACTGTGCGCTCTGTCTACAATGGGGTTGTTTACCCTGTACCGCATGTGACACGATGAGTCTGGTGCTGGTTCAGTTGCCCCTCACCAGTTCTCTTGTGCGCACGCGGTTTACAGCGGTTTACTGGCGCTGCGACCTCTGTCGCTGGAGCTACCGGGTGTATTTTTGCACTCTGCTGGTGATACAGGCTCTGGATCCTCTCCTGTGAGACGGTATTCAGCACCTGTTTTACCTAGACGTTTGGCGGATAGTCTCCAACACCCTGGCACAGTATGCACTGGACGCGCTCCCTTTTGACCACCACATTCCAGGTTGTGGCTAGTCCCACACGCCATTTACCGACCCTTGGGACTCTGGGTCGCTTGGGGCTCTCTCTCGCCTCCCAGGCCCTGGTGTGCCCCACCACTGACATTCTTGTTAGTCACAGATTCATCGTGCTTGGAGCTCCCACTCGTCCATGGGACTTCAACGTCAGGGCCTGTTCGTGCCGTTGTTCCTCCTATGGGCTCACGCACTGGCTCTTTCGGGCGAGTCGGTGGCTTTCAGGATGAACGTCTCAAGATTCCTCTTCGGCCGAGTTGGCGACCTCGGTCCCTCGTTGGCGTTCGCGGGCTCGGTGGTTCCCGATCTACAGACAAGTCCTCCCTTCCTTCCTCTCCCATTCCTGGACGGAACGAGGTCTTCCGTGACCCGCCGGACGTCTTTTCCATCCTGGATACGGGACACTGAGCAGACGGTTCGTTTATTTCTCCTTGTTCTACGCTGCTTGCTTAGCCTTTTCCGTGCTAGTCACTTCATGTTTCGCTCTGTGAGCTGCCACCTGTCTACTGTCCAGGAGGTCTTTGAGTCTCTGGCTGGGCTGGTCGTTCCACCGACGGTGCTGGTTTTCCTTCCTGGAAGCTGCCTTCCGTGCACGACCACCGCCACGCCAGCCCCCTCCTCTGTGGGTTCTGGACTGGATTCTGGACCTTCTAGCATTGCGAATATGCACACAGGACTCAACACCGGTGCTGTTGCTCAGGAGTCCTTTGTTCATCGTGATGCTGGTTCCTGGTAGTCTGGTGGCGGGACTGGCTGCCGTGTTGCTGTCCCAGGATTACATGCGGTTCTCCCCATCTTTGATTATGGTCTTGATGTCCCCCTCCCATCCTATTGTTGCCACCTTTGAGTGGGAGATCCTCGTGCTCAAGGCTCCTCCCGTCCTGGCTTTCCAACGTTGCCGTACTCGCCTTGTGTGGTGCCCGTTGTACTTCTGGCACACATATGTGGAACCTGTGGTGCCGGCTTCGTGGACGGCTGTGTGGGTGTCACCATGGACTGGTGGGGGTTTGTCAAGGGTGCCGATTGGACGCCTCCTTTGTCGGATACTTTATGCCGGTTTCCCTGCTTGTGCGGGTTCTACGCATGTCCTTTGATCCTTTGCTGCCTCCCTCCAGTTCCTGCACAGTCGGTCATTGCCCGACATTGCCTCTGTGAGTTTGTGGTCATCGATTACATTCTTCTTCTCCTTCTCCCTCTCCATGTCCATCGTCTGACCCGCCGGGCTGGTGGTCATTCTCGGCAGTCTCGTCTCCTGGTGCCCTGGGCTCCCCCCTAGTCACTCTATATTTTTACTTGATTTCTTTAGGAAATGAAGGGGAGGGGGGGGGGTACGGTCTACCGACATTGTGGTCACAATTTGGGGATATTTATATATACTGTATACATATATGTCGAATGTGACCTACTTTCCAATGTATGTATTTTGGTATGCTGTAAATATCTGCGCTCCAGAAGAAATGGATTTTTGTACAGTACTGTTGTAGATTTTTCAAGTTTTCTCCGATGCTATGAATGACTAAGTCACACTGTAAAAACTGCTCTTTTTTTAACTACTCCTCAGTTTTTCACTCTTTGTATTAAACTCTCTTGTTTATTTTGTGTTCTTTGTCGTTCAAAATATTGTGCATTGGTATTTGGTTGTTATGGGCTTGGATGTCCGCCTCCAATTTGTTACGCAGCCTTGGCGTTGGATTTGCCATAGATAGACTAACAAATTGGGAGGCTTGATGTACCTCCCAAACTACCAAATAGGAAAACCTATTGCAGCTTCCTACCCGGAGAAGGGACACCGGGAGGAATGCACAAAGAGGTAAGACTATGACAGGCAAAGTTAAGATACATACAGTTGGAAAGCTATTAACTCCCCCAGACATATTATGTTCCAGTAAGTCCAAGGAGGCGGGAGACCCAGGATCATTGCCACTGCCTCGCACTACACTCACAAAAACACTGCGGCCGTTAGAATTATCGCAGGAGGCTGAGGTTGCCACCAACGGTTTTATCGTATGGTAACTTATCGGACTTACTGAGCTCATATGACGCAAAATTGCGTCATAAACTTATTGGAGAGGTATAGAGATAAGTCCATATGATGCGATCGCGTCATATGAGTTTTTGGTGGACTTATTCATATGACGCGATCGCTTCATATATGTCGCAAGGAGTTTAAATATCCTTCACTGGAAGATAGTTAATAGCTTTTTTATTTTTTATTTTTTTTTAAGAGACAATGAACGGAGGAAGGAAAAACACAGATACAACAAAAAGGTCCATGTGCCTAAAGGCATCCTCCATTCATAAAATGTTTGTAACAACTGGATTTAAACTTTTGTAGATAGTAAGTTTGTGGAAAGCAACTCGAGGGAAGTGAATTCCAAAGAGTAGTAGTTCTAGGGATAAATGAATTTTGATAAGCAGAAGTTCTGCATTGTGGAGGAGAAAGTGTAAATTCATGGGCGCTCTCAGCTGCCCTAGTTCTACGGGGAAAGATGTGGAGAGGCGGCACAATTGAAGCAAGTTCCTCGGAACAATTGCTGTGAAAATATCTGTAGAATAATGCAAGGGATGCAACGTTTCTTCGTATGGATAATGTAGGAAGGTCCTGTGTGATTACAGGGTTATTGATTAATCTAATGGCTTTATTTTGAATTTTGTCCAACTGCCTCAATGCAACCACTCCACTTCCACTCCACAGAGGTGAACAGTAATCCATCTGAGAACGCACATGACTTTTATATATTACGGCCAACTGCTCGTCAGTGAAGAATTCTCCCACTCTGTACAGGAGTCCCAGTTTTTTAGAGGCATTCTTAGCAATGCTTCTAACATAATGTGTCCAGCTCAAGTTAGTAGTTAATGTTACACCGAGAATGTCAATACTAGGGGAAGTGGGAATATTTACATCATTAAAAAATATATGGGAGTCAGTGAGATTCTGTTGGTTAGAAAATTGAATGTACTTGGTTTTCTGTGCATTAAAGGAAACTAGATTCTTTTGTCCCCATTCATTAATTCTAGAAAGGTCCTGGTTCAGAGAAATTGCAGTGTTTATTTTTGAATTTATAAGATCGGGTTGGGTGAAAGAATTGGTAAATGTGAAGGAACTGTGCAGTGTTGAGTCATCTGCGTATGAATGTATTCATTATGAGTGGTAGATATGAGATAATTGATATGAATGAGGAACAGAGTTGGGGCCAAAACTGATTCCTGGGGAACACCAGCATTTATTGAGTGAAATTGAGAATAAAGGCCATCTACCATTACACATAGTTTTCTGTTATGAAGATAAGAAGAAATTAGTGGAACTAATGATGCAAGGCCGTAGTGTGACATCTTCGACAATAAGGATTGATGCCAGACTCTATCAAATGCCTTTGATATATCCAGTGCTATTGTATGTGTTTCACCATGTTGGTCTGTAGCTTGGTTGATTTGATGCGTAAGAAGGCAAAGAATGTCTGCAGTTGATCGACATCGTCTAAAACCATATTGCCTATCACTGATTAATTTATTATTCTCCAGATGCTTAATTATGTGATTATTTAATATAATTTCAAAAACTTTGCCAAGAGTGGAAGTTATAGCTATTGGTCTGTAGTTTGATGGATCTGAAGAGGCACCTTTTTTAGGAACTGGATGGATGTTTGCTTCTTTCCAGGGTACTGGGAAGCATGAGGTATGAGTACACAGACGGAAAATTTTTGCCAATACAGGAGCGAGCACCAAGGAGCAATTCTTAAGTACTATTGGAGGAATTTCATCTGGACCAGGAGCCTTATCTACTGAGAGATTCTGCAAAATAGTTTTGACATGTCTGGTGTGGATCTTAAGTGAGGGAATTTCAGGTGAATTAAAATTAAGTACAGGGACATCTTGATTTATTTCATCTAAGGTTGAGTTGGTGGAGAAAATATCCGCAAGAAGGTTAGTTTTACCTCGTGGGTCACTTACAAGATTGCCAGTCGGAGATTTTAATGGTGGATTGGATGAAGCAGTAGTGAAGTTGGATTTGAATGAGTTAAGAGTAGACCAAAATATTTTGTTATCATTTGGATTATTTAGAAGTTTATTTGCCTGCTTGTGGAGGAAGTTTGATTTAGTTCGGTTTAATACAGTTTTGGCATGATTTCTGATGTTTCTAAAGTAATTAAAGGCTTCATGTGTTTTTTATCTTGAGTATGCATTGTAGGCTATAGCTTTTTGTTCAGTTACTCTAGCACAATTATGGTCAAACCATTTAGGTGAATTAGATCTTTTACTGTACTTTTGATGAGGAATAAAAGTTTCCATTCCAAATTTTACAAAATCTTGTATGTGGCTCAAGGTGGTGTGTGCATCATTAGAAAAGAAAGAGGTCCAGGGAATATCAATAAAGAAACCTTGAAGACCCTCCCAGTCTGCCCTATCGGAATGCCATTTAGTCTCCAAAACAGGTTCAGAGTGGGAAGGTGTGGTAGGTGATAGACAGGTGGCCTGTATCAGACAGTGATCAGAAGATCCAAGCGGGGACCTCACTGTAACATCATAATTTTCTGAATTGGTTGTTAAAAATAAGTCCAGTAGGTGGGAATTATGATTAGGATTATCTGGTACATGGATGGGTTGGTTGACTAGTTGAGTGAGATTAATTGAGTCTGCAAATAGCTCACATTCAAGACCAGCATCATCAGGCCTGGCTGAATGAGTGAGCCATTCAACATTATGGACATTAAAATCACCCAACACAGTGATTTCAGAAGAAGCATTTAAGTTGAGGACACTGAGTTGTGAGGACAGAGAATCAAAAAGACTTTGCTCTGGAGGAGTATTTGGGGAACGGTAGATGCAACATATGTATTTAAATTTACCAGCAGAAATTAATTTGTATATAGAATAATCAAAATAGGGACAATTGAAACTAGTAACCTCCTCCAGGGCAATTTCAGATTTTGCGAAGCAACATACACCTCCTTTAGGTCTGAAACTTTGGAGCAGTTGATAACCTGGAAAATTAAATCTAGACGTGTCAGATGTGGATGTTACTTGAGTCTCTGTCAAAAAAAGGAGAGTAGGGGATTCTGCTTGAAGAAATTGATGTACAGAATTGATGTTAGAGTGAAGTCCCCTTACAGTATATTGCTAAAGAAAAAGCTGCACCGACGAGCAGCTTTGGGACGTTGCAATGCTCTTGACACAGTCGCATGATGACGACCGGGAGGGCCCTGTGTCAATGACCCAACCCTGCCGGGGGTGGATATCCGAGGGAACACCAGGTTTGCTCTTAACAATTGTACTGCCATATTTATTTGGTAAAGGTGTATGGTGTTACATGTATGATATGTAGTGGGAAGAGTAGTGTTTTATGGATAGAGGATAGCGATGTAGGGCAATGTCGTGAAGTTGGATGTGTATGTTATATAAAGAGGGTTTTCCTGATACCCCTGATGTGTGAGGCAGAAAGATGTTTATACTGAATAAATATTTACAGCACTGGCTATAAAAGTGTATTCAGCATTCTTTAGATATTGGCTCATTAAAGGAATTCTTTATTAGATCCCCCAGGGGGCAACCTAATATCAGTTCATCTGCCTCGTTTACCAGGAATTACTGTCAATAAAGAATGCTGTTTTGACATGCGCTTTATTGGTAGTAAACTGACCTCCATAACCCTTTCAAAAGTTCACGCACTGGCAATTGGCTTTTGGAAGGTAGGGCTCTGCGAGATACCGTAGCTTGTATGCATAACGGCACTTTGCCTATAGGCTAGAGTCCTTACGGTACGCCATCTCAGGCACTGGCTGTAAGATATGTATTCGTAAAAGGCCCAAAATCAACTCATTCACCAGTCCCTGAAAGACTCTTATAACAGTCAGGACAGTTAACACTCAAGCTGCGGGGCCCGACATATGTTGTGTGAGAGAATCATTGCCACCCCTGCGGTTCCCGACATATGTCGCAAGGGATGTTGAGCACATTATCGGCTCTGAGAGAGAGTCCACGCTTTGGGAGGATGATAGGCAGGCTCTGACCGTTCGGCACGGACACAGTGGCGCGACTGACAGTACCTCTGCAATACCACACCCACGGCCTTGCGACACCAGGAAGAAACTCAGGAAATTACTGTATTTTAGGGTATTTCCCCTCATGTTGCACGGTCGCTACAGGATAACCCGTGGTCGTACATTGATGATTCAGGTGTCATTGGAAAGCTCTGTTATTGCCCTTCCACAGATACATAGTTGTATTACGCTCTGGCTCTTGTTTATGCATGAAAAAGAGCATGGAATGAAGCTCGTTTAGGGTAAATATGCCCTCCTGTCAGGTAGTAGAAGTTACAAACATCCCCGTTGGACAGGGGTTAAGAGATGTTGCGTCAAATCAACCCTCTTATGTTAGTCCGATGATATGTTACGTATACACTGATATATTGGAATATAACATTTTTTTTTTTTTTTTTTTTTTTTTTTAAGAGACAATGAACGGAGGAAGGATAAACACAGATAAAACAAAAAGGTCCATGTGCCTAAAGGCATCCTCCATTCATAAAATGTTTGTAACAACTGGATTTAAACATTTGTTGATTGTAAGTATATGGAAAGCAATTCGAGGGAAGTGAATTCCAAAGAGTAGTAGCTCTGGGGATAAATGAATTCTGATAAGCAGAAGTTCTGCATTGTGGAGGAGAAAGTGTAAATTCATGGGCGCTCTCAGCTGCCCTAGTTCTACGGGGAAAGATGTGGAGAGGCGGCACAATTGAAGCAAGTTCCTCGGAACAATTGCTGTGAAAATATCTGTAGAATAATGCAAGGGATGCAACGTTTCTTCGTATGGCTAATGTAGGAAGGTCCTGTGTGATTGCAGGGTTATTGATTAATCTAATAGCTTTATTTTGAATTTTGTCCAACTGCCTCAATGCAACCACTCCACTTCCACCCCACAGAGGTGAACAGTAATCCATCTGAGAGCGCACATGACTTTTATATATTACGGCCAACTGCTCGTCAGTGAAGAATTCTCGAACTCTGTACAGGAATCCCAGTTTTTTAGAGGCATTCTTAGCAATGCTTCTAACATAATGTGTCCAGCTCAAGTTAGTAGTTAATGTTACACCGAGAATGTCAATACTAGGGGAAGTGGGAATATTTACATCATTAAAAAATAAATGGGAGTCAGTGAGATTCTGTCGGTTAGAAAATTGAATGTACTTGGTTTTCTGTGCATTAAAGGAAACTAGATTCTCTTGTCCCCATTCATTAATTCTAGAAAGGTCCCGGTTCAGAGAAATTGCAGTGTTTATTTTTGAATTTATAAGATCGGGTTGGGTGAAAGAATTGGTAAATGTGAAGGAACTGTGGAGTGTTGAGTCATCTGCGTAGGAATGTATTGGATTATGAGTGGTAGATATGAGATCATTGATATGAATGAGGAACAGAGTTGGGGCTAAAACTGATCCCTGGGGAACACCAGCATTTATTGAGTGAAATTGAGAATAAAGGCCATCTACCATTACACATATTTTTCTGTTATGAAGATAAGAAGAAATTAGTGGAACTAATGATGCAAGGCCGTAGTGTGACATCTTCGACAATAAGGATTGATGCCAGACTCTATCAAATGCCTTTGATATATCCAGTGCTATTGTATGTGTTTCACCATGTTGGTCTGTAGCTTGGTTGATTTGATGCGTAAGAAGGCAAAGAATGTCTGCAGTTGATCGACATCGTCTAAAAACCATATTGCCTATCACTGATTAATTTATTATTCTCCAGATGCTTAATTATGTGATTATTTAATATAATTTCAAAAACTTTGCCAAGAGTGGAAGTTATAGCTATTGGTCTGTAGTTTGATGGATCTGAAGAGGCACCTTTTTTAGGAACTGGATGGATGTTTGCTTCTTTCCAGGGTACTGGGAAGCATGAGGTATGAGTACACAGACGGAAAATTTTTGCCAATACAGGAGCGAGCACCAAGGAGCAATTCTTAAGTACTATTGGAGGAATTTCATCTGGACCAGGAGCCTTATCTACTGAGAGATTCTGCAAAATAGTTTTGACATGTCTGGTGTGGATCTTAAGTGAGGGAATTTCAGGTGAATTAAAATTAAGTACAGGGACATCTTGATTTATTTCATCTAAGGTTGAGTTGGTGGAGAAAATATCTGCAAGAAGGCTAGCTTTACCTCGTGGGTCACTTACAAGATTGCCAGTCGGAGATTTTAATGGTGGAATGGATTGAAGCAGTAGTGAAGTTGGATTTGAATGAGTTAAGAGTAGACCAAAATATTTTGTTATCATTTGGATTAATTAGAAGTTTATTTGCCTGCTTATGGAGAAAGTTTGATTTAGTTAGGTTTAATACAGTTTTGGCATGATTTCTGATGTTTCTAAAGTAATTAAAGGCTTCATGTGTTTTTGATCTTGTGTATGCATTGTAGGCTATTGCTTTTTGTTCAGTTACTCTAGCACAATTATGGTCAAACCATTTAGGTGAATTAGATCTTTTACTGTACTTTTGATGAGGAATAAAAGTTTCCATTCCAATTTTTACAAAATCTTGTATGTGGCTCAAGGTGGAGTGTGCATCATTAGAAAAGAAAGAGGTCCAGGGAATATCAATAAAGAAACCTTGAAGACCCTCCCAGTCTGCCCTATCGTAATGCCATTTAGTCACCAAAACAGGTTCAGAGTGGGAAGGTGTGGTAGGTGATAGACAGGTGGCCTGTATCAGACAGTGATCAGAAGATCCAAGTGGGGACCTCACTGTAACATCATAATTTTCTGAATTGGTTGTTAAAAATAAGTCCAGTTGGTGGGAATTATGATTAGGATTATCTGGTACACGGGTGGGTTGGTTGACTAGTTGAATGAGATTAAATGAGTCTGCAAATAGCTCACATTCAAGACCAGCATCATCAGTCCTGGCTGAATGAGTGAGCCATTCAACATTATGGACATTAAAATCACCCAACACAGTGATTTCAGAAGAAGCATTTAAGTTGAGGACACTGAGTTGTGAGGACAGAGAATCAAAAAGACTTTGCTCTGGAGGAGTATTTGGGGAACGGTAGATGCAACATATGTATTTAAATTTACCAGCAGAAATTAATTTGTATATAGAATATAATTTAAGACACAACACCCAAGAGTACTGGAAGGTTCTGCATCAAAACTCTTATAACGGTCAGTGTAGTTAAAGAGATAGTATAACATTCGTATAATTTATCTTTATGTTTGCTTGTTGAAATGTATGCGTATACACTGGTATATTGGAACATAGTCATTTAAGACCCAACACCGAAGAGTTCTTCATCAAGTTCCATCCGCTGTCCAACATCCACGTCAGGACCACCACCATGGCCAAGATCCTCGTTAGAAGACTATAGTAGTGCCTCGTTTATATAAATGCACAGTGTGACCTCAAAGAAGTACAAGTGATGTACCTTATCGAAGGAAGTATTTAAGTGATATATTAACCCCTTATTAGCGGGGCCCGACTTAAGGCGGTCTAGACAACCAAGGACTATGTGGCGGAGCCCGACTTAAGTCTGTGTGCAATTTTTGAGCAATAATGGCTCTGAAAGAGACACCGGCGATGGGAGGAGCGTAGGTCGGCTCATGACCGCTCGGCACGGGTCCCGCGCGACTACTGACGTCTAGTCCACACACACCCACACTCAATGCCTCGCTACACAGGGAATTATGTAAGGAAATTGCCGTATTTTAGGGATTTTGCACTTGACTTGCACGATCGTTGCAAGAGAACCCGTGGTCGTAGAAGGATGGTTCTGGTGTCATTGGAAAGCTCAATTATCACCCTTTCAGGGATACATGATTGTATTACGCTCTGGCTCTTGTTTATGCATGAAAAAGAGCATGGAAACAAGGTCGTTTAGGGTAAAACCACCCGCTTACCAGGTAGTAGAAGTAACCGACCTAGCCGCTCCGTGAGTGTTAATATATAAATATGCAGTGTAACCTCAAATAAGTACTAGTGACGTGCCTTATCAGAGGAAGTACTTAAGTGTAATATCTTAATATTTAAATATTCAGTGTGACCTCAAAGAAGTACTAGTGACATATCTTATCAAAGAAAGTAATCATGTGTAATATCTTAATATATAAATACGCAGTGTAACCTCAAAGAAGTACTGGTGACGTATCTTATCGAAGGAAGTACTTAGTGTAATATTATAACAGGCAGTGACATTATCTTGAGAGAATTATTGTGGATCCTCATTCGTGCGTCTATGAACTATATTTATATTTAGCTATACCTTAGCTGAATTACTATATTGTGTGGTTTTAATAATAAAATTGTCTGAATGTACGCTGTGTTACATTTATCCTCTATTACCTTCGTGCATGTGTTTATGTGGATTCAACTTCTCCAGTCAAGCAGGAACCTACCTAATCAATCCAATTAACCCCAGCAAAAACCTGGTATAACATAAATATTACCGGTAGCATTATTTTAGCTCCCTAAAATCGGGCATGCTTGTTGACATGACTGTATTTCTGGGCGGGTATATTTACCGAAAACAAGCTTCATTCCATGCTCTTTTTCATGCATAAACAAGAGCCAGAGCGTAATACAATTATATATCCGTGAAAGGGCGATAATAGAGCTTTCCAATGACACCTGAATCATCCATGTACGACCACGGGTTATCTTGCAGCGATCTCGTAACCGGAGGTGAAAATATCCTAAAATAAGGTAATTTTTTTTTTTTTTTTTTTCTTGTCGCGCGAGGTACGGCGGTAGTGATGAGGCATAGTACGTGTCAGTGACAGCCCCGAGGTGGTGGCGAGCGGTCGAAGCCCAGCTATCGTCCTCCCAATGCGCGGACTCTCTCTCAGAGCTCATAATGTCCTCAAAATTGCACCCATCATATGAAGGGCACCGCAGGGGTTGCCAATATTCTCTATCCCGTCATATGACTGTCACCGGCGGTTGAGGGTTCAGAACACTTGGAATATTTGGGCATGGATGCAGGAAACGGGTGAGAAATTAATAGTACTGGGACTAAATGCATGCCATTTTGGAGAAATAAATAGTACTGGTACTAAATTCATGCCATTTTGGAGAAAAATTACAATTACTTTCAAAACACGTGGACAATTTGGTGATCAGCTGTAAAAAGTCGTCTGTGTGTGCCGAAAGTCGATGTTATTTCGAAATGTTGTCAGTGTGCTTTCTTAGTGTTCGATGGCATTACGTGACTGTATGTGATGACTACAAGCTATTCTCATAGTACACTGACAACGTCATTTTTCGGTGTGACGTCACGCGACTTTACCACAACACTTTGCGACTGCACAACAACGCCACACCGTAGTATACAAACTTATAATGTATGCATAATGACATCTATCTATCTCTCTATTGTCTGATGCCGTGATCCCCGAAGGGGTGGCTACGAATGAACCGCCCCCATGCACCTCTGTCCCCAGTCAGTCGACGCCCCTCCTCCCAACCAGCACTGCCTTCATCCATATACTTCTTCACTCCATCCTTCCACCTCTCTTTAGGTTTACCTCTCCCTCTCTGTCCTTCCACCTCGCTCTCATACACCCTCTTAGTCATTCTCTCGCTTCCCTATTCGTTCCATATGGGCGAACCATCTCAAGATGTTCCTTTTCACACTTGCCAGCACATCTACCTCCACACCGCACCTCCTTCTTACTTTCTCATTTGTCTGTCTATCCCTCCCTGTAACTCTGTACGCACTTCTTAAATAACTCATTTCCACCCCTCTCACTCTTGGTCCGAGTCTCTCCACTAACGTCCATGCTTTGCTTCCGTAAGTCAGTGTCGGGATTACCACACTGTCATGCAAGGAAGGACTTCTTCACTTCCATACTGACCACCCTCTTTCTTTTTACAGCTTTCAGCGTTCCTACAACCCTCTCCTGCACTTCTTCATCCATAGTCCCATCTTTATTCAACACACTGCCATGATGCTTAAATGAGCTGACAATCTCCATAGCCTGACCGCTCAACTTCACCTCACACTCTGTGGTTTCACCCTTTTCGAAAACCATAACCTTACTCTTCCCCGCATTTACCTTCAGATTCCGTTTTTCGCACACTGTTCCAAACATATTTACCAGACCCTACAACTCCCATTCATTATCGCTCATCAGAACTGTATCATCAGCAAATGGTAGTACAGGTAGCTTCCACTCATTTCCCTCCCTTATCAGCAATACACCAACATCCACTGCTCTTACTTGTATATCTTTCATGACTCCATCCATATATGCAGTAAACAACCACGGGGACATCACACACCTCTGTTTCAACCCAACATTCAAATCAAAGAACTCGCTCTGTTCATTCTCCAGACGTACTGCCGCCTTTGCACCCTCATACATGCTCTTCACTGCTTTCAGCAACTTGCCATCTACTCTGTATATTCTAAGTATTTTCCACATACCTTCTCTATCTACTCTGTTATAGGCCTTCTCCAAGTCCATAAAGGCAACATACAGCTTTTGTCGCTTCTCCAGATGATGACATACTACGATAACAAATCAGGTCACAAGACGCTACAACATTTTAGCGAACCCCTTTAAATTTCGTAGCCTTCCATGACATAACAAGAGACACGTGTCGAGATTGTAACGAAACGTATGGAGACTTCAACAAGAAACTCTTTTTGTGCCATGTCGTGGTACAAGTCGTGAATGTGTGACGGTGCCTTAACCGGTTCTGCGACTGCTTCTCGCCCGAGGTTCGTGGACAAATGTTTGTGCGTCGGGAAAGGATTCTGTCGGAAGATCTCGTGTGGGAGTCAATCAGAGTCCCTCAGGGCATTAGCATCAAGACAAAACTTGACTAGTACAGTTAGGGGAAGATGCTGGTAGTAAATCACCAGAAACGAAGACTTCCAATCGACGAGAATCTAGAGTTATGAGGTAATAGTGAAGGTAGTGGTTGGAGGAAGGAGAGGGGAGGAGTTGGAAATGGTGGTGGTGGGGATAATTGTGTTTAGGATGCAGATAGTGGTGTGGTGGTAGTAATGGTGGGATTTGCTAGCATTGTTCTACCTCAATTCAGGACCTCATAATTCCAATTCACTATTCAAGCTCACGTGTCTACCTCCTTTCGTAAATTCAGTTTGAATCTTATCTTTGAACTTAACTTTGATTAAAAAACGTATTTTATATTTTGTAACTAATTCGCTATGAAATATTAGAGTGTGTGTATGTGTGCGTATGTGTATGACGTGCTTTAGTGATTTGCTGTGAACATGGTAGTGTGTGTGAATATGTTGACACGGTATTTATACGTACGAATTTTAACCTGTACCATGGGAACACACACATACACACACACTTACTCTGCTGATAGTCATATAAATCAGCTTGCAAGCACCAGGGACGGAAGGAAAGCTCTCATATTTGTTTATACAGCATGTGTCTGAACTTTACCGACAAACTTTGTGGGTTAATAGATGAACAGAATCTAAGTATACATGCCTAATTAAAAATATAACGTTAATGCATTATAAGAGAGGTACAGGACCTGCTAGCAGAAACTGCTAACAACGAGTTTACATAACTTGAAACAATAATATGATGTCGTTAATAACTGTCAATGCAAAGTACAAATCATACATAGCATGAATAATGTTATGGAAGACATGAAATGGAAAACATTTGTCCAATGGAGCTTAGCACTTTTGTGCTTATTCTATGCTAAACTCGCTAGTATGAAATGCTAAACAGAGACATTACTGGCTGTGATAAAGGCAACGACCTATTTACGTGAACAGAATAGCCTACACAGCCACAGCCTGCCGAACGATCGAACACGTCAAATCACCCCCTACCCCACCCTCACCTCTCCCAAACATCCCTGTCCTTTCTCTGGTAATCGAGGGAACGTTTTAAAGCTTTTCTTACGAGCGGACCTGACTATGTCAATCTGTATCTGTCTGTAGCTTGAGTTCTGCGTTGTTTTGGTATGATTCATGCACCAGCGATAATCCATAAAAAACATAGGATTTAGCGTTACTAATGGTGGGGTCACACATTCACGTATATTGCTCCCGTCAGCTCCCGTCCGGCGTATCGCAAAGACGCGAGTAGTTTCTGCCGTTGAACGCCCGTTCTTCCACGTCTATTGCACTTCCCGACAGACGTAGCGTAACGGGGCCAGTGTTACGTCAAACGTAATGGAGTCGTATTGAACTACGTACGTGTTTGCGACATGTGTAGGCATAGCCCCGTTCGACCTCATGGGCTGCCTGATTTGCGGGAACACAGGCCACGCCCATGCCACGCCCCCACAAGACCGGCGTAGCTGAGGCCGCACGTCTTGGGATTTGTTAGGTCGTACCTGGACCAGTTCCGGCCAATCGTAGGCACACCCCGTCTGACCAAACACAGACAAAGACAGTCTTTGTCAACCAAAATTTAAGGTAATTATAAAATTAAGTGAACAAGATAATTTTACAAAAATAATGGCACCATTATAAGCAAAATATTTCAGAAAAAGATAAATCGTGTCCTGAGGACGCAAAAACTCTTGGCTTGCTATCGCTCGCCAGGAAAGTATTGATGTTGTTGACGAATTAATAGCGAAAGGGTTGGGAAACAAGCAAATATAAACGTACCTGAGGCATACCCAGATTCCGGGGCTTCTTCTGTCGCACGATGTGGGGCTTGAGGAACTGGAACATGGTCAGTATCCACTTCTCCCTCTCAGTCAACCTCTTGGCCCCCTCACCACTCTTGTCCTTGCTGAGCCTGCCAAACTTGGAGCGGAGAGAGGTGAACCAGGTTAACAATTCCGAGGCGGTGATGGGGGGGTCCAGACTGGCTGCCTTCTCCGCCCAAACATGGTCGATGTGCTCCTTCTCTTTGTGGCGGTTATCACCCTTATCATACAGATAAGGCACATCCTGCTCCAGCCAGTCTCCCAACATACGCTCCTGCGCCTCCGTCAGGATAATGTTGGTGCTCTTCCGGCGCCGTTTTATTGGTTGTGTTGGCTGCTCCTGTCCCTGTCCCTGGTCAACTTCGTCGGGGTTTTCCTCACTTTCATCAACGTCCAACACCTCTCCATCATCGTCGGGTATATTCATTAATAACACTTCACCGTCAGAGGGGTTAATCGGCGAGGTTCCAGACGACGAGGGGACAGGCGGTGAGGTTGCAGAGGTCGAGGGGACAGGCGGTGAGGTTGCAGAGGTCGAGGGGACAGGCGAGGTTGCAGGCGTCAAGGGGACAGGCGAGGTTGCAGGCGTGGGGCCAGGTGGTGAGATTGCAGACGTCTTCTTCATGCTTCTCTTGGTAGCCTTGGTAGCCATGGTGACAGGGCAGGACAGGGCAGCGTGCAGAGGGTGGCAGCAGAGGGTGGCAGGGTGGCAGAGTAGCAGGGATGGTGGTGGTTGTCGTGGTGTGGTGTGAGGTATGATGGCAGTCACTCCCGCTGTCCCTATATACCCCCCCGTAAGACATTGCCGCGTCTTCCCGGCAACACGCAGTGCGGCGGCGTTGCCAAACGAACGTATACTTCCACGTTCGACGAGAACTTTCTACGATTGACGGGAGCAGCTCTCGTCTGACGGGGTAGCTGCTACGTCTGACGAGGCTGCTCCGGTCAGACGGCCGTGGTGGCCAGGTCGGTCGTAAGTTTTCCCGTCTTTTGACATACGTGAGGGCGAGCCACGTTCTTGATTCAACTCGATTCAACAACCGCGCGGCCTTGGCCGCACCCACAACATTCCCGACCCACGTGGGCTACTCGTTTCTACTCGCGCCATGCGTGAGTACCCCCCCGACTGGCCGCAATTTCATTTACGTTTTGCGTATTATGCCATTACGTTTTACGTAATCGGTTGCCAACTACCAATATACCTTCGTTTACAACAGACAGGAGCTGACGGGAGCAATATACGTGAATGTGTGAACCCAGCATAATACAGTACTGAAATTATGGATTACGTAGGGACTATCCATGTTCCGATGGTTCGTTTGGGTATTGTAGGGTTCATACAGTATTGAGCTAGGAGTTGTCCCACAGCCTCGGGTTCAATAATTCGAAGCCTACGGATCTGATCGAATCCCGTGATTGAGATACTGTACTGTTTTGTTAACCGTTCGGACGCTTGGCTACGGCGTTGCCTTCGTCACAACCAGTACGGTAAAGCCTCTGTTTATCATTTTACACAAGTGTTGTCAGCATTTTCTGCTAGCAGGTCCTGTACCTCTCTTATAATACGTTTATGTTATTATTTTTACTTAGGCATTTATATTTCGGATCTCTCCATCAATTAACTTAACCCACAAAGTTTGTCGGTAAGTTCGGAAACAGGCTGTATATGCGTGGAGAGTAGAGTGGGGCTGCAGGCGTGAATATTGTGGGGGAGCGTGTGCGAAAGTGCTTCAGTGTTTTGTTTCGTTCTATTTATATCTACATTGAAATATATATAGATTAGGATCATTCAGTGTGTGTGTGTATGTTGGTACGCACAGGCCAAAGTGCTTGAATGTTGTACTGTACTTATTTATTTAGTATTGTTTTCCTTTGAGAGATGGGTAAGACCACTGAAGGTATTTAGTGTGTGTATGTATGTGTATGTGTGTCCGAGAGAGAGAGAGAGAGAGAGAGAGAGAGAGAGAGAGAGAGAGAGAGAGAGAGAGAGAAATTACCTTGTATGGTATCATATTTTATCTATATGCTTACATGGATGTAAACAGTATTCTATTGAACGTTTTCATTATATTTGCATGCACAATTGTCCATTTATATTCGTATGTATGTATGTATGTATGTATGTATGTAGGTATGTTTGTGTATATAATGTGAGTAGTGTGTGTGAGTCTGTGAGCCTGCCAGTACAGACATAGTAAAACCATCTGCATAATGCTTGTGAGTGTTGTAGAAACCACGTAAATCTCTCTCTCTCTCTCCCTCAACACAGTTACGTTACACACTAACGTTATGTTATGTTAAGGTGATAGCTATACTCTTAAAATACATTGTTTGTGCAATCAGGTTCACAAGAAAACCTCCAAAATAGTCAAACCTAGAACATAGAGGCCATCCATTATTATTTGCGTTCACATTTCTTGGTAACTTGATATTTTCATTTGGATTTTTGTTTGTAGAAGTCTAAAATATAATCACAGTGTTCTCTAATCTTGTGTTCCGACTCCCAACATATTCGCTCTATGTTCGCATCATTGAGTACTGTGTCATTAGTTGGTTTGAACTGTATTTTGTCATATAATAAAGCACACGCATTTAATGTCATTAATAGTTCTGATATGTCTTGCAGATGCCACACATATTATTAAAATATGATCTTCGCAATGCTCAGATTGATCCATAATGCGTATTTGGAGTCATATTACAAAATATTACAGACTCTGGATCATCATTACGACTCACGAGGCTTCGAATGGTTACTTGTGTCGAAGTGAAAAGCGAAACCATCCAATTCATTTACTAGCCATAACGATAATGTACAGTTGGTCAAGGATGAAAGTATACAGTTTTTCGTCTGCTATAGCCACACATAGTTTGTCATGTTGGCAGCCCTGGTAGCCATATCTCAGAGCCAGCACACCTTATACAGGGTGTTTAAAAACGTGTTCCTGGACTTAGTTGTCAGACGGAAATATGAATATATTGCGCTATAATCTTTGACGTGAATATCACTTCGGAGATATTAAACACTTAATGTTATTGATAGATATACAAGAAATGCGAGAGTGAAAACGAAAATCAAAACGTCTACCTATATACGATATTTCAGTGGAATACAGGTCCATTTTCACACGTGGTAATATGTGGCTAATAATGTAGGGTATGGTGATATCAATGTTGCAGTTGGTTTGCAGGTGTTCTGCTGATAAAAATAAAAATAATAATAATAAATAAATAAATAAATAAAAAACACAAGTAAAGCCTCATTATGCTTAGAGGACTGACTCATAAAGCAATGGCGCTCGCAAGATGAGTAAAATTGCTGGGTCATTACCCTATTGAACACACAGGCTTCCTTACGTCCACGTTTAGGAATTAGATTTTTGTGTATCTAAAGTAGACGAATATGGAGTGGCTATAAAATATATTACGATATACACTTAACATTATAACATTCATAATAAATAATGAGTAGAAAGAGGAATCAAATAATACTTGTTAATTAATAAGTAGGTAAATATTGATATTTCACTTTCATCCCCAAGACTGGATTATATGTGATCCAAAGGGCAATGAAACGGAGGCGAGCGCCGCGGCTACGCGCTGTTCCAGCGTATGCCCCCAGCTTTGTTTTGCTATCTCCATAACAGTATTTAGTCACCCTGAAGGTTTATGAATAATTCTCTAACTTTTGATATTTATGGAAACGCTTTTTCGAAGCACTCCGTATATTAATTAATGTATCAATATAATAAACCCCATGTGTGTTGGGATGGTTTGGGCTAGTGGAAAGGCTGTCATGGCTGCCAACATGACAAACCATGTGTGGCTATAGCAGACGAAAAACTGTATACTTTCATCCTTGACCAACTGTACAGCACATAGTATATATTGTCGTGGATTTGTTAATTATTTCAATTGATAATATAGGTAAATTTATATCTATACAATTAAATTGCTATTTTTGTCAAAGTTAATGTTGAAAATGGTCTCTTTCCTCAATGGTACTGAACCGTGAAATGTATGTATCTAGTTAGTGGACTCAATGCCAGTTTGTTCATCCAAGAATGTCACCGTTTTTTCTTGTCAGGTCACTGTACAGTCACATTGTCAACATATTTTAATGTATAATTAATTCAAGATTCGATAAGATGAACCATTGCTATTATTAATATATCGTTTGCAAATTAATAGCCACATATAATATATAATTTACTCAAATCAATATGATATTTACCCAGACCAGTTCCATCACTACGGTGATATACCTTCACTCGCTCGGTGGGTGAAGTGGTAGTGATGGAGGAAGGTATTGGTCTACTCTTTACTGCTGTTGTAATTCTACCAAGTTGAAGAGTCTATTGATTGTTTATTACCTAGCTCCCGGCTGAACACAATCACGAGCATATTAGATGATCGAGTAAACACACACCATACCATACCATTTCGACGACTGATAGAGTAATTGAATAGTGTAGAGAGCAAGACAAAGCAATAAACCAATACTAAGTCAGAGAAAACCCCAACACAACCACCCAGGAAGTGAGGGCTGAGACAGAGGGGAAGATGCAGGGAAGGGAATAACAGAACAACATTACGCGAAAAAAGAAGTGGAACAATAGATATGAAACTAACACGAAGGACGAAAGGAACACAATGGGAGGCGACACACACATACAGTATAGTTTCCCGATAACAAACTAAGAAACTGTAGATTCCGAAGCTGAAGCACAATATTTGTATTGTTTCCACTTGTTTGATCATTATCTGACCGTAACTGTGGGTCCTCTTATTGTTTATTTGATAGTTAATTATTGTCATAAACGTAAGTGTTCATCATGTTTGTAGGCAAATTATGGAATGTTGATGTAACAAACTATACCTAATGCAAATTAAAAATGACGGGAATATAACTTAATACTAATATAAAACAACGAACTTGGAGGGTATAATAACATTGTTCATAATGTATTGGTTTAAGACAACAATGACTAACACATTTAAAGAAAACGACCTCCCTGCAGAACTACATAGAATATATATAGTGAGATATAATCGAGATAATTGTTTTTGAAAATATAATAATAAATACATTTATTGTGGAAAAGTAAATTGGTAAACGATCATAAACATAATTTAAATACACTATAACGCACAGTGAATCCATTTGACCTCGCCTTACATAGAGGCCAGCTGACAAAACTGTAATAACCGAATAATAACTACTTGCTGACGTTATAATAATGTAGATGTAAGCAGGAAGACTGATGGGAAGAGGCCAGTACAAAGGGAGAAAATAAGAGACAATAAAGGAATTAGAACACAGAAGAAGGCAGGGAAGAGGTGAAAAGGTGGTGAACAAATATGATATTCCTATACCTGTGAGAAACAACAGGTGGAGGGCCTAGGTAGGAAAGGTAGATCAAATCGTTGTTGTTGTTGTTTTACTGATATGAGGCAGTTTGTAAGTGGAACAGTATCCGAAAACATAGGAGATAGATAATAATTACTATAAGTATATGTATCTGAGTCCCCAAATCAGAGAAAGGGTGTTTGATCTTGAGCATTCTTTTAGACGAATATGATAACAGAAAAGGAGGGCAGGTAATGGTGCCAGCAGAGGCAATAGTAAATTCAATTGCTAATGAAATGTGTTGGTTTTGGGTAAAATTTCAGGAGAGGAGGTCATGTAATGCAAATCAAGAATATATAAATCATTATTATAATATTTCAAAATTGATAACATTGTTATTTCGATAAACCAGGCTTTTATGTTAGTCTTTTAGTAATGGCATTACGCTTGAAAACATTATACTGTAACTGAGTTGCATTATATATTAAAGTGTGTCAAATTATTATTAGGTTAACTTTGTATCATTCTGTATGGGTGGCGCATTACATTGTATAATTTCGATTAGTTATGCCTGTAATCTCTTGGGAGCCACCTCCTTTTCATCAGTATATGGATCAGATGACGGTTTTGGGATTTCGAGGAATCTCACGAGGAAGAAATCAGGAAATCATTACATGAAAAAAGTCTTATATCTCAAGAAAAAATAATTTGTTATGAGAAGGAGGGTAACTTATATGTGGAGCTCAAGGGGGTCAACATATCTCTCATTATATCTCTCCCCATACCTCTCCTGGGGATCAGGAGGTCAGAGGTGCGGGAAGCCATGAAAAGAGTGAAGTTGGGGAAAGCACCAGGAACAGATGGAGTGTGTGGGGAAATGTTGAGGTATGGGGGTGAGATAGTGATCGAATGGGTATGTAAAATGTGAAAACTAGCATGGGAGAAGGGGAGTGCACCTGATGAGTGGAAGACAGGCATAATATTCCCTCTATATAAGGGTAAAGGGGAAATAGGAGTGTGTGGTAACCACCGAGGAATATGTCTTCTAAGCGTAGTAGGGAAGGTGTACAGTAGGGTAGTGATTAAGAGAGTGAGAGTGAGAACAGAGAAATGGATAGGTGACGAGCAGGGCGGTTTTAGGAACGGATGAGGATGTGTAGATCAGATTTTTACCCTGAATTGTGTTGTGGAGAAATATCTGGAGAAGCAACAAAAGGTGTATGTTGCCTTTATGGACTTAGAGAAGGCCTATGACAGAGTGGATAGAGAAGGTATGTGGAAAGTACTTTGAATATACGGAGTAGATGGCAAGTTGCTGAAAGCAGTGAAGAGCATGTATGAGGTTGCAAAGGCGGCAGTACGTGTGGAAAACGAGCAGAGCGAGTTCTTTGACCTGAATGTTGGGTTGAAACAGGGGTGTGTGATGTCCCCGTGGATTTTTACTGTATATATGGATGGAGTCATGAAAGAAATACAAGGAAGAGCAGTGGACGTTGGTGTATCACTGATAAGAGAGGGAAATGAGTAGAAGCTACCTGTACTGCTATTTGCTGATGATACAGTTCTGATGAGCAATAATGCATGGGAGTTGCAGGGTCTGGTAAATGAGTTTGGAACAGTGTGCGAAAAACGGAATCTGAAGGTATATGCGGGAAAGAGCAAGGTCATGGTCTTCGAAAGGGGTGAAGCCACAGAGAGTTAGGTGAAGTTAAACGGTCAGGTTATGGAGATTGTCAGCTCAATTAAGTATCTGGGCAGTGTGTTGAGTAAAGATGGGACTATGGATGAAAAAGTGCAGGAGAGGGTGCAACAGGGAAAGTGTTGTAAAACGCTGAAAGCAGTAACAAGAAATAGGGTGGTCAGTATGGAAGTGAAGAAGTCATTGCATGACAGTGTGGTAATCCCGACACTGACTTACGGAAGCGAAGCATGGACGTTCGAGAAGAGACTCAGACCAAGAGTGAGAGCGGTGGAAATTAGTTACTTAAAAAGTGCGTGCAGAGTTACATGAAGGGATAGACAGACGAATGAGGAAGTAAGAGGGAGGTGTGGTGTGGAGGTAGATGTGCTGGAAAGTGTGAAAAGGAACAACTTGAGATGGTTCGGCCATATGAAACATATGGAAAGCGAGAGAATGACTAAGAGGGTGTACGAGAGCAAGGTGGAAGAACAGAGAGGGAGAGGTAAACCGAAGGAGAGGTGGAAGGATGGAGTGAGGAAGTATATGGATGAAGGTGGTGCTGGTTGGGAGTCAACTGACTGGGGACAGGTGTATGGGGGCGGTTCGTTCCTGGCCATCCCTTCGGGGATCACGGCGTCAGGCAATAGATAGATAGATAGACCTCTCGCATAGACCTCTTCCGATTAATAATCTTGTATTCGTACATCTTCGATTGATTAAAAAAAGGTATCACAACATCCATTTCCATACAGTGAGCCCTATTTTCGGGTGCACATGTAGCGGGCCTCTCCTCTATATGTAATCACCAGCCCAAGATTGTATATTCCGGTGTTCTAAAATGTTTTGATATTATCCAAGGAGACACAAATCAGTCATCCTGGAAAATGAAAAGTTTAATAATAATAGTAATGTCCACATTAGATATAGGGCCTAGTCCGTTGTAGATTTTTTGTTCTATGTGATTGAGGGAGGCAAAAGGCAGAACTGCCTATAGCGAGTGCCTCCCCCATAGTTGAAAGAGTGACAGGGCCAAAATCAAGGGACGTTCGAGCCAAAATGCCTGGACACACGGAGTTTGAAGCAATTTAAGTCATAGGAAGAGGGAAACACTGATTCTGGGAGAGAGTTCCAG
Source organism: Paralithodes platypus (assembly GCA_032716605.1). Taxonomy (NCBI): domain Eukaryota; kingdom Metazoa; phylum Arthropoda; class Malacostraca; order Decapoda; family Lithodidae; genus Paralithodes; species Paralithodes platypus. The sequence continues at coordinate 33,438,564 of CM064529.1, forward strand.
AGCTCAGCTGTTGAGTAGAAGAAAGTTTGAGAGTAACGTTTCACTCTTGGGTTGGAGAGTTGCACAGAGTAGGGGTGGGATTGAGTTGCAAGACGGGTACCACGTGCCCTACGTAAAGGAGGTGGTATACACTGGGAAAGCTCTGAGCAACACTGATTATTATAGTAGCGATAGAATAGCGAGAGAGATGCAACATTGCGGCGGAGAGAGAGATTTTGCAGAGAGTAATTTGATTATAGTTACAAATGACGAGAAAAAACTAGAGCATGTCGGGATTCAAAATCCTTTCTTAAACTAGATCCCTACTGATCGCTAGCCGTATCCTAAATCCTTTCTTAAACTAGATCCCTACTGATCGCTAGCCGTATCCTAAATCTTTGATACTGGGGATGTATATAATTGGATTTACAATCAACTTTACAGGCAACAAATAATACTATGGTTAACCTTATTTAGCGGCTCACCACATAAGTCGTATTTAATAAAGCTGGACTATGTGGCGGCGCTCGACATAGGTCGAGTGGCAATTTCAGCACGTAATGTTGCTGAGAGAGAGAGAGAGACAAGTGGTGGCAGGAGACTTGCGAGCGTATGACTGCTCCAGACCACCGCGGCGAACCTACTGACACGAATCTCAGCTCCCTCCTCCCTCTCACTCGCTACATACTGAATTATATGGGGAAAGTACCGAATTACATGCTTTTTGCACTCGCGTTGCACGGTTATTGCAAGAAAACTAGCCATCATAAAAGGATCGTTATGGTGTCATTCGAAAGCTCTGTTTATGCCCTTTCAGGGATAGGTACTTGTTTTACGTTCTGGGTCTTATTTAGGCATGAAAATGATCACGTAAACAGCCCTATTTTGGCTAAAAACACCCCGCTGGGCGGTACATATAAATAAACCGCATAGGCCGCTCTTAAGGTGTTAACAAATGATGCGTGTTTTGCAGACAAAAAACACAATCCTTTTTATATATGTATTCTGCAATATATTGAGAGCAATACATTAATAGAATAATTGAAAATAATATTTCCACGGATTAAATTTTCACTCACGTACCATTTTTCTCTAAACATTGGAACTTATGACATTGTGTATTCTGGCATTGTATATTCTTAACAAAAACCGTAATGAAAGACCTAGAGAGTCAATAACGATATCGACTTAAGGAATACATCAACCTAATCGGTAATTACCATCACTTTTTGCTGCAATAATAGCACACTGAGGCGCATTACAAAATAATTGAACTACTGTATAATTATTATAAGATATGACCATGATTGATCACAGTTGGTGAAAAATATAATTCCTTCATAATACTGTGGTTGATGACATCATGGCTGCTAACTATAATTCGAATAGATGAATATAAATATATGTATACGGTATTTATCAAGTCACAAAGATAGTATGCTTATAACTATATATAAATAACAAAGCGAGAAGGAAACTTTTGCAGGGAAATACTGACTGAAATAGCTAGATCCATCATGCGAGCGAAATTTCGATACGAAAGCGACACAAGCGAGAGAGAGAGAGAGAGAGAGAGAGACGCGGGTAGAAGGAAGGGGAACATGTTAATCTCTGAAATCCTTGTTTAATTGGATATATATATTTTGGTTCTCGTGAAGGGTATATTCAAAATGTCTTCTTCCCCCGGATACATTACATAGTGTGTGTGTTTATATATATATATATATATTATATATATATATATATATATATATATATATATATATATATATATATGAATATAATATATATATATATATATATATATATATATATATATATATATATATATATATATTATAAATAGAAAAACCAGCGCTGGGATGAACATCTTTATTGTGGGACGTTTCGGCTTACACACAAGCCATCTTCAGCCTAAAGTAAGACAAAAAGGGCCTACATAATTTTTTACATATTACTAATGGTTAATATTTAAAATGTGTAGGAGAATTATGATTATAATTATAATCAAATTATATACTAAAATTAAGTAGGTTGGCAACACGAAATACAAGTAAATTATACGAAAGGGGGGAGACAATATTGAAAACAACAACAGTGTAGAAACGGGTTCGCATTTAAGTAGAATGGGGTCGCGGAAATATCATTGTAAAAACCGAAGATTTTTGAAAAGATGGAAAATGCATGTTATGTACGAAATACATTAAAATAGCATGAAAGGCAGTGACACTATATAAGCAAGTCACTAGAGTAACGTTATTACAGTTGGAAATTGAACATTGAGAAACTAATTAAATAATTCAGAGAATCAGATAAAATCACTAAACATTAAAATATATAAAAGTTTTACAATTTAAGTATTAATGATAATGTAAAACGCATTGAAATAGTACGAGGGGGGGGGGGGGGGAACTATATAGGAAGACATTGCACTAAAGTAGAGTGTGGTTAAGGAATAAGTATAGAATGTGGACATATCTAATAAGTATAGAATGTGGACATATCTAATAAGAAACTATAACTAATGGAAGAGATCCTACATAATAACACGGGAAAACATACCACATGATACTTAGAAGCAAAGTAAAGGGGTGGAGTTTTCGTGTGTGCCCAGGGTTGGGTGCAGTTTTTGAAATAAAAGAGACTCATATAAAAGGCGTGTGCGCTGGTGTCTCTGCAATCCTCAGTGGTGTATCTTTTCAAATGTAGCGGATGTAATTCCACTTACAGTATATTGGACAGTCAAAGCGCCATCTCACTGCTAGGATTTCGGAGCATCGGGATAGGTAATTCAGAACTGGTTTCCCTCTATCAAAACCTTCTCTTTGGCCATAAAAGAACACTCTGAAGCTTCAGGCCACCCAATACATCCTTCGGATTTCTCCATTCTTCACACAGCCGTAGACGACACCACACGCCTTTTATCTGAGTCTCTTTTATTTCAAAACCTGCACCCAACCCTGGGCACACACGAAAACTCCACCCCTTTACTTTGCTTCTAAGTATCATGTGGTATGTTTTCCAGTTGTATTATGTAGGATCTCTTCCATTAGTTATATTTTCTTATTAGATATGTCCACATTCTATACTAATTCCTTAACCACACTCTACTTTAGTTTAATGTCTTCCTATATAGTTCCCCCCCCTTCCCCCCTATACATATATATACTGTATGTGTAATACACTTAAATATATATACATGTAAGCTAGACTTGCCCTTATATTATTTGCCCACTTTTATTAATTACTCCCTGTCAATTTAGATGTCATATTTGACCACCCTCTGTTCCATCAAAACACTTAAAATATGTATATATAATATTGTATATACTGTATATATATATATATATATATATATATATATATATATATATATATATATACCGGTATATATATATATATATATATATATATATATATATATATATATATATATATATATATATATATATGTATATATATTACACCCCATAATAGTAGAATACACTTATAATATAATAACCCATTTAATCATATAATTAACCATACCTTCATAATCTCTAAGTTCAATTGATCAGAGAGACAGTTATCTAGATTGTTTATACTTACATTTTATAAACATTACCTGTACACAATCTCTCCCCCCTAGACATCACAGAATGTCTAGTTAACCCCTACAAAATCCAGTTCATATCCAGTATCACCCAGATACACTCAGATTCATGACCCCCCTAGAATTGCTGACTCAAACACTATCCACTAGCTCATAGCGAGAGCTAGGGTACACTCTCACTTCAGCAAGAGACCTAAACGAGGGATGTTCTATTATGTTAACTCCCTGGTCTTACCCCTTTCATTAACTCTAAAAGACTCCCTTTACACACAGTCATCTTATACTCCATAACCAAGTTTATCTACTTATTGGTGGTCAACCACATAACCACTTTTAGTCTAAATCTCCAGACTGAGTTTATAACCATACTAACTTAATCCATAGCCAGTTAGGAGTATATCTAAACAGTTATATTATTATACATTATATGTTACCATATAAATCAGTTTTCTTTACTCCTTATATATATTCCTCGATCACACTCAAGATTATATATATATATATATATATATATATATATATATATATATATATATATATATATTCTAGTCGTAATATTGATTAACGTATGCGATACATTAAATCAGGGTTAAACATACAAGATGTCCTATTACATACATCAACTTTCTTTTGCCTCTCTTTGGTTTTATCTTTGTTATTCTATTCTTGCGTTGTGTATTTTGTGTTGTTACGTTCATGTCGTTCTTCTTATTGTTATTCACTTACTCCTTGTTTTATGATTGTTCATTCTCTTGAATTCTCTTGAATATACATTCTCTTTAATATACTTTAACAAATATCAATTCGAAGATTCTGATCTTGAATCATTGTATATTCTAATAAATATGACGGACAATAATAAACGCGAGTTATTTATATTCCTATTTGATCTAAGTATATTATTTATTATGTTCTCTCCACTAACCAACTTTACCCCTAAACTCGATTAATGAAATTAACAAACACATGTGGCAGTCCGGGGATTCGAACCCAGTACGCTCACACCGAAAATCAACACACTTATGCATTGCACCACAAAGACAGGTATATTTATTATAGTATAAGTATATATATATATATATATATATATATATATATATATATATATATATATATATATATATATGTATATACCGGGTATATATATACGGTATATATATATATATATATATATATATATATATATATATATATATATATATATACTGTATACAGTATATATATATTATATATATTTATATATTTATTATATTGTCCTACCTCCATAATTGAAAGTCTCCAACGTTCTCTTTATATTATATGAAACACCTTATATACCAATGTATGTGTTTAGTTTTAGACAGTCATCATCATGAGGATCTGTACCAATACCATTCTACAAACGTATCAACAGCACCTTTTATTGTGTTCCGAAATTTAGTGGGCAATTATACCGAAATTAACTTTTCCACTTTCAATTTTCGTTGGATTTTGTTCGATTTGTTGGACTAAATATTGCTTACAGAAAAACCAGTAATCTAACTAACTCAAAATTGCAGTACAATCAAAATTATTGCCATACTTTATTATATACCTCTGGGTCCCAAAAGATTCACTTTCACGCGGTGTATGTTTTGTCCTTATCATAATTGGCATCTGAGGAGCACGGCTATTTCTGTACTGTTGGTTTCGTTAGAGATGTCAAAATATTGGCTAGGTTATCATTGCTATATAGTTTGCTACACCTATCAACCTACATTACTGTTCGGCGGATATTATCTATTGTCTTTATTGTACAAGGGGTCACAATGTCTGCTATGTTGCTATGTTGCTATGTTGCTATGTTATCATTAATATATAGTTTGCTACACCTATCAACCTACATTACTGTTCGGCGGATATTATCTATTGTCTTTATTGTACAAGGGGTCACAATGTCTGCTATGTTGCTATGTTATCATTAATATATAGTTTGCTACACCTATCAACCTACATTACTGTTCGGTGGATATTATCTATTGTCTTTATTGTACAAGGGGTCACAATGTCTGCTATGTTGCTATGTTATCATTGATATATAGTTTGCTACACCTATCAACCTACATTACTGTTCGGTGGATATTATCTATTGTCTTTATTGTACAAGGGGTCACAATGTCTGCTATGTTGCTATGTTGCTATGTTATCATTAATATATAGTTTGCTACACCTATCAACCTACATTACTGTTCGGTGGATATTATCTATTGTCTTTATTGTACAAGGGGTCACAATGTCTGCTATGTTGCTATGTTGCTATGTTATCATTGATATATAGTTTGCTACACCTATCAACCTACATTACTGTTCGGTGGATATTATCTATTGTCTTTATTGTACAAGGGGTCACAATGTCTGCTATGTTGCTATGTTATCATTAATATATAGTTTGCTACACCTATCAACCTACATTACTGTTCGGTGGATATTATCTATTGTCTTTATTGTACAAGGGGTCACAATGTCTGCTATGTTGCTATGTTATCATTAATATATTGTTTGCTACACCTATCAACCTACATTACTGTTCGGTGGATATTATCTATTGTCTTTATTGTACAAGGGGTCACAATGTCTGCTATGTTGCTATGTTGCTATGTTATCATTAATATATAGTTTGCTACACCTATCAACCTACATTACTGTTCGGTGGATATTATCTATTGTCTTTATTGTACAAGGGGTCACAATGTCTGCTATGTTGCTATGTTGCTATGTTGCTATGTTATCATTAATATATAGTTTGCTACACCTATCAACCTACATTACTGTTCGGTGGATATTATCTATTGTCTTTATTGTACAAGGGGTCACAATGTCTGCTATGTTGCTAGGTTATCATTGCTATCATTGTTTGCTACACCTATCAACCTACATTACTGTTCGGTGGATATTATCTATTGTATCTATTGTGCAAGGTGTCACAATTTCTGCTATGTTATCATTGCTATATAGGTTGCTACACCTACCAACCTACATTACTGTTCGGTGGATATTATCTATTGTATCTATTGTGCAAGGTGTCACAATTTCTGCTATGTTATCATTGCTATATAGGTTGCTACACCTATCAACCTATATTCCTATTCGGCGGATATTATCTAATGTCTTTATATAACAAGGTGTCACAATTTCTGGTATGTTGCATTTGTGATCCACCCTATATCATGTGATACACTTATTGATCTGCTTTCCTGTTATGAAATATAATCTTTGTTCTCTAAATTAGTGTTGCGGGATCCATTGTGTTAACTTTCAATGCTGCAGTTATAATATTACGTAGCTTAGGTTATTAATGTTGTCACACCTAGCAAGCTATTGTTTTGATTTGCCAACCTTAATTATTGTTTCCACAAATGTCTGTCACAATTTCTGCTATGTTATCATTGCTATATACAGTAGGTTGCTACACCTATCAACCTATATTCCTATTCGGCGTATAATTATACAAGATATTGTTATAACAGTAGCTACGTTCAATGCTATATTGTCTGCTATGTCACTCTATCGGTTTTCTTGCCATATAAAACATGCAATAATATCTATAGTTTGTACTACATCTTACCTGGTCGAGAAACTGTCAGGCATTATTGCGAAAATTTAAAATTTTCACGGTTTCGAGGTTCGAACTTGGGGGTTCGTTCTCCGATTTTGGGACCCTTACTGCAAAGTTCCATTTTCGTGTCCAGTCCAGATCTACTGTAGTCTATGCCAGTAAATATAATATTCATACTACGGTACTATTCTATCTATCTATCTATATGCTCAGGCCCAATCCCCACTTTTCCTATTTTTATTTTTATTTTCCATTGTATTCTATTTTATTATGTTTTTTCCTTTTTTGTTGGGGGTGGCCGAATCAAGACAGAGCAAGAACAGGGAAAACACAAAAACAACATAAAACAACGAACAAACATAGATACAAACACAAATTCACACACATCTAGGTCACCCAGGAGAAGACCCAGAGACGAGGGTCATAAGGTCGCTCCAGCACTCCCCCGGCCCCCGACCACCCGGAGAGGTTCCAATCTCGGCAGGCAGACATGCAGCGGAGCCGAAGCCACAAGTCCACCCACCACACTTCCAGGCGCACCCTTCATATTAATCGTCTCCCCGGGCCAGGCGCCTGATGGACTATTATCTACTCCAACTTGCGCCAGACCCCTTCCCCCAAATGACCACGTGTTCACTCAACTATTCACAAGCATTCTCCATTCACTCCTGTCCACCACCACTTCCCCTGCCTGATCTATAGTCATTCCTCTATCATCCAAAGCTTTTCTCACAGTCTCTCCATCTCAATGAGGGTCTTACTGCCCTTCTATCTCCCCTTGCGTCTGACTCACATATTCTCTTTGTAAGCCTTTCATCTCCCATTTGTTCAACATGACCATACCAGCTCAGCACCCTTCTGTCCACTCTGTCTGACAAATGTTCCGGCTGCCCCACTCTCCTACGTATCTCTTCATTCCTCAATCCGTCTCTACGAGTAACTCCACACATAGTCGTTAAGTAGCTCATCTCCATCACATCCAGCTTTCTTTTCTCCTTTTTCTTCAGAGCCCATGTCTCAGCCCCATACATCACTATTGGCACAACAATTTCTTGATACAGTGCCCTTTTTACTTTCATTCCGAGATTTCTCGTCTTCCACATACTTCCCATTGCTCGGAAAACCTTCCTTCCTTCACACACTCTCTGTTTTGCCTCCATTTCCATACCTCCACTCCTGCTTATCGTTCCTCCTAGATATTTAAAACACTCTACTTGTTCCAATATTTCTCCATATTGGAACATATTGATCTCCCCTATTACACACCATTACTTTACATTTATTGACGTTCACCTTCAGTTTCCTCCTTCCACAAACCACACCAAACTCTTTGACTACCCACTGCAGTTTCTGCTCAGAATCTGCCACCAATGCTGTGTCATCAGCGAACAGCAACTGATTCAACTCCCAATCTCTACCATTCTTTCCTGCTAAACCCAATCCTCTTCCATAGTTCTCCTTTTCACCTCCCTCACCACATTTCCTACTCTGCTCCCTTCATAAAAACTATTAACTGCTTCTAACAAATTTCCTCCAATTTCATAAATCCTTAACACCTTCCACATTGCTTCACGATCCACACGATCATACGCTTTTTCCATATCCATAAAAGTCCAAAATATATCCTTATGCTTCTCTAAATACTTCTCGCATAACTGTCTTACTGCAAACGTCTGATCCACACACCCTCTTCCCCTCCTAAAACCGCACTGTTCTTCAATTGCAACTTCCGTACACTTTATTATCCTCTCTATCAACACCCTGCCATACAGCTTTCCAACCACTGACAATAAACTAATACCTCTGTAACTTGAACACTCCTGCCGATCTCCCTTCCCCTTGTACAACGGCACAATACATGCACTCTTCCAGTCTATTGGTACCATTGACACAGCAAAGCACACATTGAAAAGTCTCACCAACCAATCTATTATCACATCTGCACCCTTCTTTATACACTCCACAGCAATACCATCCAAACCTTCTGCTTTTCCCGCTCTCATTTGTTTCACTGCTTTTTTCACCTCATTTTCCTCAATCCTTTCATTCATTCCCTGCCACCTGGGTGGCCTGGGTATCCTGTCTCCATCCACCACTGCTTCAATCACTGCTTCTCTTCCATCTCTTGCATTTAACAAATTGGGCGGGTGCCTAATCCCGAAAGGAGTTGAAATAGGGGAGCTCTCCCCCCCGCCAAAGGCGGCTTTCTAGGGCCTTTCCTAGCTGATGCTGAGAGGATTGGGTTCTAGTGATGCGGTGATGAGCTGGTCTATCCGAGTGAGAACTGAGCGATCTCTGCCATACCCATAGCTTACTCTGACTGTTCCTTTTACTTATATATCTTCTAGATCTCAAGTGGCGGCGTCTTTTCCGTGGATTGACCTCCCTACTGCCAACCTAGAAGTTGGCAGATTCGGAGCCAAAGTGTCACATTTTTCCCTTACCCCTCAACTTTCCCTTCATAATTGCTGAGGGGCACAGGGCCTTGGGTGGGGCTTTGGTTTCCTGGGCGTTTCCGCACCCTCCTTAGCTCCCTGCCTTGGAGTGGCTTCGGTCACCCGGGCTTTGTTAGTGGTAAGCAGGGAGGATTTTGTGGGGGTGCTCGTTTATGGCCTTGGCCTTGCTCGAGACCTTGGGGCTGTTCGGCCAGACAGCCTAGGGAACAACAACAACAACAACAACAAAGATTCAAAATACTCGGCATATCTTTTCCTCACTTCAACTGGTTCCACTAGTAATTCTCCATTTGCATCTTTCACTGACTCTTCCGTCTTTTGTCCTCCTTTCCTTACTTTATTTACCTCCTTCCAGAAAATCTTTTTTCGTTCTTCAAAATTCTCACTCAACCTTTGACCGCACCTTTCGTTTGCATCTTTTTTCGCTTCTCTAATTTTCCGTTTTGCCTATCTCCTTTCCTCCTTGTACCTCTCCCATACCTCAACAATACCATCCTGTAAGACCCTCTCAAAACACTATCTCTTCTCCTCAACTGCCTATCTCACCGTATCATTCCACCACTCGCTTCCCTTCCTTATACCTCTGCCTCCTACTTTCCTTTTACCGCACACTACCTCTGCACTTGCTTTCACTCCTTCCTTAAACTGTTGCCATTCAACCTCTACTTCTCTTTCTTCCATCTCTCTCACTTCCATCAACTTTTCATTTAACCTTTTCTTGTACTTCCTCTCTTTTGCACTTTTCTCTAACTCACTAACTTGTATTACCTCTCTTACTTCACGCTTGTCTCTCATTCTCCTGTAACTCCTAACTCTTAGCTTTCCCTCCACCAGGTAATGATCAGACATACTGTTACGACCGGGGCTACGAATAAAACAAGGGCACTTAATGATTGGACTAGTAATAGGGCACTATGCAACAACGGTAGGCTAGATCCAAACCCTCGAACTTATATGCCGGCGAACAAAAACACCTATACCCTCCAGAGTTAATCTGCAATAATGGGTTATCCTTAACTGGGCATAAATGTACTCTACTTCAGGCTAACCCACACTGGTATAGCCTGATAACAAACAAGATGCAAATTACGTTAAAATGCATAAAAGGGAAGCTATGGAAAGATCTATTAAATCACTGCAAGATTTAATACAATAAAAAGATGCTTCAATACGGTTACTCTAAACAACAATAAACTCTTCACTCCTATCTGAAAGAAAGTGAAGTATAGTCCTACAGCATAGACCTGGAAACTTCTGAAGAAAGTCTGATGCTCATAAGATGCTCGTATCTTAAATTATATAAAGGCAGGAGGCAGGACACCACACGTGTAGACTGAATACACTAAAAGATAGGACATATAATGTTAACTGACATGGGAATACTATAAATGCGCAACAACAGTAATGCTTGACACTAAAAGAAGTACTAACTGATCAACGAAACAGTCTGCTGTGGTTGTGCAACTTAACAACAACCTAGACTAATAAATGCTGTGAATAATAATACATACATAACAAAAAGAGCTTATGTCCTAATTAGTGTCTGCTAGGCGAATAAAGTCTAGCTGGGATATCAAGGTTAGGAAACTGTGGCTGAGCAAGACAGGCTCATAGCCTAGCGTTGTCCTTAAGGCGGTATGATTAAAGTTACGTTAATGACGGGGATACTCTCTTGGTAAATCCAGATCTCAAGTATCTGGTTCTACCCTGGCAATCACTCTAAAGTCAAGCAAAGAGGCAGCACTGTGTTATAAGGTAGTAGGCCAATGCCCTCTTACAACACGATGCTGCACTCGCAAAAGACACAACCAAAAGGACGACCTAGGCTACCACAGAAAACGTCGAAGTCGTGTAGGTATAAGCAAACCGTACACACTTCGGTGACAACGACAACAGAAACCTCATCCCCGTCTAGCATTAAATAACCGAGCAGAGCACTAATGATAATGAGGGAGACACACACAAAGAGTCATCAAACCTCCATAGACTAATGACACTGAGGGAGACACACACAGAGTCATCAAACCTCCCTAGACTAAGGACACTGAGGGAGACACACACAGAGTCATCAAACCTCCATAGACTAAGAACCCTGATAGCCTATTCTAATACATGTAAATATATATGAGAGCGACGCACACAATACGATGGGCCAATATGAAATCGTGTACAGAACCCAAAGGGAGTGCTGTGACGTTAAAAGATTACAGGAATGAAAGAAAGGAAGTTGAGTGAGAGAGACAGTATCAGAATGGTGGAGATATGGGGGACAGTTGTAAAAAGGATGTTAGTCGTGTGCGCCTCTAGCCTGCTCTAAGGAGAACAGGTCCTGTGGACCACAGGAGCCCACAAAGGCGCGATGGTCGGCCAATCACGGGCCGATACGTCACAAGACAGCAGGCCCCTAGAACGCGCCAGGAACCACCAGCCAATCAGAGGCGAGAGAAAGCCCGCACGGGCGGGAAAACTCCTCCGGGAGGAGGAGGGAGGAGGGAGGCAACACTCACTAGCCCCTCGCTGACCGCTCTCTCTCTCTCTCTCTCTCTCAACTTCACCCTACAATGCATCTTATATTCTACTCATGATATTAAATACTTCCCGTTGTCACAGACGAAAATAAAGACCACCACTGGACTGTCTGTAACAATGCAAGTACTATGAAAGAAAGAACAACATTCTCTGATAACTGTAGCCCATTTCACTGCCCTGGCGAGCGCTAGTGGCTAACGAGAGGCGATTCTGCCAACGCTGGTAGACGTCACAATACCCTCCGCCTCACCTCTCATCACATTCACATCCAGCAGTCTACACAATCTTTCCCTTGTCACCAGCACATAATCTATCAAAGCCCTCTCTACAATCTCTCCCCTCACAATTCTATGCCATGTGTACTTGTGTATACGCCTTTTTTTGAAGAATGTATTTCCTACACTCAATCTGCACTCTCCTCATACATTTTTCAGTCTTTCTCCACTCTGATTTACACCATCCCCACCAAAACTACCGATGACTCCCTCAACAGGCTTATTCCCTACCCTAGCATTTAGGTCCCCTAAAACTATAACATTTGAATTTTCATCAAACCCTTGTAAACAATCTATCAAATCCTCCCAAAAACCCTCCACCTCGTCTAACTTCCTTTCACTTCCTGGTCCATAAGCACTTACAAAAACCCACCTTTCACCCTTAAACTGCATTCGCACCCACATTAGCCTTGATGAAACCTCTTTCTACTCTTTTATAAACTCTCTCAACTCCTCCTTCACAATAATAGCCACTCCCTCTTTCCCATGGACTCCCTCATCTACTCCTTATTACTGTCAAGAACAAATGAACTTCTCTTCACCAGCAAAATGTATGTTATGCAGTAACTTGAACTATCATCTCGAATTCTGAGAAAAGTGTGTGTGTGTGTGTGTTTATAAAGACTACAGTTATTACAGCATTTTATAATATGTTGAAGGGTCAACTTGAGAATATAATGGACTATCAATATATATATATATATATATATATATATATATATATATATATATATATATATATATTATAAAGACAATGGTGAACAAAATTATGAAGAATATTATGTAAGCTGTGAGGATAGTTGATACACGAAGTGGTAAGATATTCTTGACAACGTTACATAATGTATGTTCCGCAAAGAATATTAGTATATAACATTTGGCAGATACATCAATAGTTAAACAGATCTATAGAAGTAGCGACAGAGAAATATTGGTATGAAAATAAATGAATATATAATTATTGTATAAATATATCGTCATGACGTGGCGAGAAGACAAATGGACACCTGTATACTGTAGAGAGAAAGATAGATGGATGAGTACTGAGATACAATAGATATATAGATAGATGAGGATATGAAGATATATATAGACACATGCACAAACATAGACAGGTAGATATAAAGGTGACAACACATAACACCTCAATGTTGGAATTCCGTTCGCCAGGTTATATTTGAATATATTTGACTGTGTCCGAGAATATTCTCTGCATATGTGGTTCAATATAGTTTGCCCGAGTAGATATCGGCAGGACAACTTGCAAAAATAGTTCTTAAACAGATTTTGGCATCCGTACTTGCGTGTGATTTTATTTGTGCTGTTCGTGTGTGAGTGTGTGTATGTACTGTATACGTTTGGGCGTACACATGTGTATGTGAACTAACGGTGTTGTGGGTGGGGAGAACTGGTTATGGTATGATGTGTATGTGTATACACTATACAGTCATTTGCAATGTATTTATTCTAAAACATAAATAATCTACAATAAGGGATCACATTGTTTGGTGGAGAGTGGCGGGCACACACCTTTCAACACCTATTTTGCCCAACACTCTAACCCAAGAGTGAACCGATTTTCCCAGTCTTTCTTCTACTCGACAAGTAAGCTCTGGAACTATCTCCCTTAATCTGTCATTCCCTCCTTCTATAACTTGTACTACTTCAAGCTCCGTGATTCTACTTCATACACCAAAAAATGCATGTGGATTCAATAATCAACCAAAATATTTAATGGTCCAGTTGCTTTCGCTGAGCACAAATTCAGCGTATACAAGACTGTCCAATCATTATAATATATTATATGGTGACTGATGGTGGTTGTGACGGAGGTGGTAATAGTGGAGTAGTGGTGGATGCAGTAGTTCCACTTTCAGATGATGGCGTTGGCTCGCGTGGTGACATCATGGATAATTAAGGTATTTTTAATTTAGTTTGGGCTATTAATCCTAACTAGCGGTTTTATTTCATATAACCACTTCCATAGGAATGAACAGAAGATTATGTTTTCATCTGTGTCTTAATTTGTTACTAGAGTTACAAACTTGGTCTAATGTTTTATTCAATTGTATTGTTCTTTCTGGTTAATAATATTCGGGAAAAGAAAATACGAATATTTGATAATGTTGTTGAGATACTGACCTATAATTTGGGAATTGAATACTTTAAATATGAATGACCAAGTTATAGGTTGTTGTTGCTGTTGTTGCTGTTGTTGCTGTTACATAGGCTGTCTGGCCGAGCAGCCCCAAGGTGCCGAGGAAATCTAAGGCCATAACCGAGCGCCCCCACAGAACCCTCCCTGCTTACCAATAAAGCCCAGGTGACCTAAGCCACTCCAAGGCAAGGAGCTGAGGAGGGTGCGGAAACGCCCGGGAAACCAATACCCCACCCAAGGCCCTGTTCCCCTCAGCAATTATGAAGGGAAAGTTGAGGGGCAAAGGAAAATGTGACACTTTGGCTCTCAGTCTGCCAACCTCTATGTTGGCAATAGGGAGGTCAATCCACGGAAGAGACGCCGTCACTTGAGATCTAGAAAATATAGAAGTAAAGGGAACAGTCAGAGTAAGCTATGGTTATGGCAGAGATCGCTCAGCTCTCACTCTGATAGACCTGCCCATCACCACCAAGTTATAGGTTATACGTAATGCTTTACGTCACAGGCCGTAGCGTGGTTGGTAGAGCACTTGCCTGCAAACTGTGAGGTTGACGGTTCGAGTCTCGTGTAAGCCAGTGTTTTTTATTGGCAGACGCCAGTGCTGTTGGTGGACGGCGTAGTCTAGCAATCTGTGGCAACTATTCATTAAAGTCCCTGATTATCAGGGAACCCACCCTAGCCCATTTCTTGAACTGCATCATCATTGCAATGAAAATGTATATCCAGCTCTACAGTCTTCGGAGATGTACATTTGTTATGTGATATGGGATACTCTTTGTTGTTTTTTTAGACTGGCTAAATCAGATCATGTAATTATATTTATATGACTCTAAGCATACTAATGTACTTATTCAATTACCATGTTGTTCTTAATACTTATTCTGTGTATTACCATTTAAGTTTATCAAACCATGTATTTTTGTGTGATTACACATCATGAGTGTTAAGCAACATTTCATGTGAATTTTTAGTATTGTATGTATTAAATAGTTAAGGGTAGCATTTTAGCTAAACTGTTTTATGATGCATCAATGTGAGTATTATGTGTCTATGTATTTATACGGATCGCAGCCAGCTCGAAAATATTCAAGAATCTTGTATTAAGATTTACTCGGAAATTCATATAAGCTTTATCTACATTACAGATCTGGCTCGCTGCTGAAGACATGTTGAGAGTACCTGGTAAGTAAATATTGTGTCATTTATATTTACCAATGATTATTTATATATATTTCGTAGAATGACATTTAATATATTTTATATATCGTCAGCTTAACATGATACAATGTCGTGTGCCATTTTCAGCACGTAATGTTGCAGAGAGAGAGAGAGAGCTGAGCGGTGTGAGGAGCGTAGTAAGGCTCTGACCACCGCCCAGCACCGCGGTGGGCCAACTGAAGTGAAAACCACCCTTCCATCCCCCCTCACACTCGCTACACAGGGAATTATGTAGGGAAAGTACCTAATTACATTGTTTTTGCACTCGTGTTACGCGATCATTGCAAGAAAACCAGTGGTCGTACAAGGATGGTTGGGGTGTCATTGGAAAGCTCTGTTTATGCCCTTTCAGGAATAGATACTTGTTTTACGCTCTGGGTCTTATTTAGGCATGAAAATGATCACGTAAACAACCCTATTTAGGGTAAAAACACCCCGCTGGGCGGTACATATAAATTACCGCCTAGGCCGCTCGTAAGGTGTTAATATCTTCCACTAATAGTGAGGTGGCTTAGTGAAATTACCGTTCCATGGCGGATAAAAGCACAATTTTTTGCATGAGGCTCCCTTAGGGCCTATTGATGAATGTTAGCCTAGGAGCCCCTCCCTTCCGACGTTTAAAAAAAAAACACAATTTATTTTTATTTATTTTTTTATTCATTTTTTATTTTATTTTTTGAACTATTGAAATTTGTTTATATAAAGATGTTCTTTAAATACAATGTTATAGAATTAAATATGAAACATTATTGAATTGAATTCAATAACTACTATAGCAACAGTCACAGTTACTTACATACACTTTGATATGACCTAACAAGTACATTTGCACTTGCAAAGTGGTGAGCAGTCAAGATTTGCTTTGGCACACTGGCAGATGGAGCAGTTCCCTTTGCAAGAACATTCGATCAGCTCCCTCCACACTCTGGAAGCCTCTGGAATTGTCACCCAAACTGGTGCCCACGAATCTGATATCTTGGTCCAGGCAAAATCATGTGGAGAAGGAATCACTAGTTCTGTTTGTGTGCTAGTCGTCCAGATTCCTGCTTGATACACTGCACGTCGGACATGCTGGAGTAGCGCATCATTGGTGGGTGGCACCTTGTCCATTGCTCGATTCTTGTGACAGAAGAGTTCCCTTCTTGTATCGTTGATGGATCTCAAAGGACTGGTTCTGTCATACAGGATAACAGTCCATCTCTCGATCTTCTTGAAATGGTCATCGTCGACATCCAGCAGCTGGAAGGGATGACTGGCGAGATACACAAATGTCTCTGTGATGTCTTCATAAACATGCCAGGCCTGCCAAACTGACTTCTTGCCCTTGCCGTTGAAGGCAGAGGTTGTGTCGCAACCTGACAATGCATGAAATACAGGTAATGCTCGTGATTTTGGCTCCCGCAGGCTTGCACAGATGGCGTTTATGTGGAAAAACCTGTAATTTTTGCCCATGCCAAAGGCAACCCAGATGTCTGCCAAAGGATGAGTCGCAATCAGATCATGGAATGTGCCTGCAAGGATGACTACAACATCAGTATCTACGGTACGCACTTGAATAGTCTTTGCCCCCTGCTTCAGTGCATGCACTGTGTGAACCACAACTCTGGTGTCCGCCTCTTCATGATTGCAGTTTTTCATGGGGGTGCTGGCACCAATAGACACCACAGCTTGCCCTGATGTGACATATGCAGCTTTGGCTGGTGGCAATTTTAACTCTTCAACCTTGGAAGTAAAAAAGGTGAACAGCTCCTTCTTGTTCAATGGGTCACAGAGGAAGTCCATCCAATTGACTGGCAGTTTCGTCTTGCCTGAGACTTTGCTGCGCACGCCCTTGCCTCTCTTTTCCCGGGTAGACTCCTTCAAACTGTCTGATATGTATGTGTCCCACACAACATCCAACCTCGTGGCAGTCTGCAGCTGCTTCTCCAGGTACGGTATGAATACAATGTCTGCATACTCATGGAAGGTGCTGACGCTGGTAGTTGGTAGGAAGTGGACGATGACGGCACCATCCATGACTTTGCAGTCGTAAGTTGAGGGTGGCTCTGATTGCCCGGGCTGCTCAAGACATTGCAACAGGCCAGACTTCGTGTTTGGTAAATGAAGCTTGCCAAAGTCTGAGAGGGAGGGAGGGAAGGACTGTATTTCATGTGCAAAGAACTCAGCCAAGTCACCTTCCCGGTTCTGCATAGATATGTATAGCTGACCAAAGAGTGACACATTGTTCTGAAGCACTTTGATTTCTTCTCCTGCTTAGATGTTACCTTGCGGTGATGCTTCCTGAAGATCACAAGAGAATTCCTGTGGATTGGGTCATGGATGGAGTGGCTGCGCACATCAAGCACATTCTTGACGAATTCCTGGTACTGTTTCTTGCCTGTATCCTCCAAGGTGTGCACTGCGACTACCGCGGTTTTGTCTGCGCAGGTTCGATTGTCGAGAGTTACTAAATCTGGGAAATCATCCAAGAAGGGATTGCCCATTCCTCTGATGGTTTCGGAGAGGCTGGTAACCTGTCTCTGTAAGGACTTCTGTGTCGAGAGAGCCTGCTCGTGGTGCTGGAAGTTCTTGGGTATCTGTGGATCATCATCAGGAAGGTATTCTTCCTCAAACTGCTTCAGCAGTCTGGCAGTCTCTGGGCCAGAGAGCATCCATCGTCGAAAAGCAACCAGGGTTTTGTGTGAGCCCAACAGCACCTCCCGATCCTTTCACAATCTTGTTCTCCTGCTCGTGAGCCTGATCAAATGGGATGGCAGAGAACTTGTTGGTGGTCTTGGAAAGGACCCAGTGGGAACACCTTTCAAACTCATCATTGATAGTGTCAGGCAAGGACTTCATGTCCCTGATGTGGATAGGCATCCACCGTGAGTAGTTAACATGATCCAAGGCAAAGAAGAGCGGCGTGAGTTCCTCCAAGACCTCCACATACAGAGGGAAATTTTTCTCTCTGTGAGCCCTGACGAAAATGAGAAATAGGGTTTCATATCTCATGATCAGGTCCCAGTACATGAAAGTAGGACTTCTTCTGCATGTCGTTTCTCCAGGCCATGGCAGATGCATTGTCTTTGGGGCCCTCGCTGAGCATGAAAGCCTCCTTCTGGAGAATATGCAGGGTCAAGAGAGTGACTTGGTGGGCATGCCTGGTTCGAGTTAGGTGTGCTGCCTTCAGATATGAATCAGCTGTGCCAGAGGATGCTACCTCTGCCTGTGTGAGGGCCGTTGTCCAGCCAGAACCATCCAAGACATCACCCAGTGTACTCCAGAGGGCCATTTCTGTGTGCAGACCACCTAGCATAACCACATGAATTCTCTCACCATGAGTGTCTGGCCATCTCCACTGTACACATTTTGTCAGGGCAAACAGAGGCTGGTCAAATGTCGTGACTGGGAGTTGTTCAGGATTCAGAAATTTGACAGCTTGTCTCACGACATCCATGCCGTGCTTGATCATAGCAGGAGTGGCGGACTTCTCATAGAACAGAGGAAGGAGTGCACATAGTGCTGGAGTGTCTTCTACTGGAGGTTGCATAGAGGCATAGTAGGCAGCCCATGCAATGGCATCTCCACTGGTGAGTTCTTCTTTCTCTAAAAGTGGTAGTGCATGTTCTACCCAGCTTTGCTCCTGTTCTCTGGCCTCATCTAAGCAGCCGCCCTTGTCTGTAAATACATCACACTCTGGCACCGCGACAGCAGTGATCTTCATTGCAACGGCTGGGACAGAGGCGTAATTGTCTGGAAGAGAATGAATTTCATTTCCAGAGGGTGGTATCGTAATAGGTGGTCTGCTTACACCAGCTTTGGTCTTGGTAGGCAACTGAAAAAGGCTGATTCCAGTCCCATGGAATGATGTTTGGGAAGTGGTTGAACTGGGGTTGTGGTCTAGGTTGTCAAGGGCGCCAACAGTGAACAACCCTTTCCGGAGACATGCAGGAGTAACTATTCCATCTTCTATAAAGCGTTCACAGGTAGAAGTGGTGATCCAGTCCTCAATCTCCATAATCCTGTCATAGGAAATGCTGATGCCCATCTTGTATAACTTGAGTGTCTTGCTTCTGCCCAGTGAATGCACATTGATGCCAATGTAGATGGGAAGGGGTGGCTCACGCACCAAAGTGTGCCTGGTCTTCACAGCAGTACGAGATGTATTTCCTTTTGTGTTGTAAATGATGCTCTGGCCGATGCTTAGGCAAGCCTGGGAGTCACGCTTGTCTTGATCTTTCAAGTTGGAGCCATTCAAGATCATGGAAACCAGAGACTTGAGGCTTGCGGGTATTGAGTCTTCTTGGCATTGAGCCGGGAAGCAACCAGTGAATTTGAAGCCTTTATGGCTTAAGATGTCTTCTCTGACTAACGTAGCAGCTTTGGCCAGGATAAGAGCATCTTCTGAGAACTCTCGAGTCTTCAGAGCATCCTTCAACTTATTTCTCATGCCTTCCTTGAAAACGAGAACAGTGTTTCTTCCATCATACTGTTCTTGTGCCTCTGGGAATCGTTCTAGCAGATGGTCCTTCAGCCTGGTCTTGTTGACTAGTTTCTTGATGCTCAGTTCTTCTAGACATTCCACATACAGAGAATGGATCTCGGATAGTTTGAAGAGGAGAGTTCCAGAGTTCACAGATTCCGCAATGTATCTGGTGAGTTCTTCAAATGCCTGAAACTCGTTCATTTTCGCATTTGTGTCTTCAGGTATTTGGTTTAGCTTGCGAGTGAGACTACGGTAGCGATTTCTCAACTTGACCAAACATGTCAGATGGTATTTGGCCTCCATTGCAATTAGATCTCTTCCAACTATTCTACTCAAGAGCTGGGTGTCGTTTTGCTCTGTGATTATTTCCCGGATATTTTTGTCTGCATCAAACGTTGAAACTTCATGAAGAACATGTTCCTCTTCCCCTTTCTCGCAGAATAAACATTTTTGAACGTTAAGTGCTTTGCGCTTACTAGGCCTTTTCTCTTCAGCATCAGGGTTGCGCTGTCTCTCTCTTCTTTGCCTTTGCTAACTTAGAATTGTTGAATTTCAAGTGACAAGATTTGTGCCAGGAAGCAGAATGAGAAGCAAAGTTGGCAACAGTTTCATCACTCCCAAAATATAGTTCAGCTGGAAGAGCACCAATGGCCCGGAACTGTTCTACGTTGGTAAGGAATGATGTGTAGGCATCTGTATTGTCACGACTTGATCCAGGGCTCAGCAAGGGACACTTCAAGGGTTCACCAGTCTCCTGCTGGCAAATCACACAGCGATCCCAGTTCAGTTCCATGGTGTCACTCTGAAAGGAAAAGAAAACCTATTTGAAATTAAGTAGCCAAGGCACAAACATCTACAAAATGATTTTTCCATAATATACAATTCATGGCGTTGTGTGTGTGTAAGTGTGAGAGTCCGAGTGTAGGGGGTGAGACAGTGAAGCACGGGAACAAGGTGGCTTCAGAGATGGGGTCGTTTCGGGCCATGAGTGAGCACCGTGCCTCATGTGAAGGCAAGATGGCAGGTGCTCGTTGTACTCTACGTGCTTCACATGTCTCACTCCCTAGACTGGAACAAGACCTCACGGGCTTCACTGTTCATTGTAAAGCGGTGAATGTTAAGCTCTCAGCCTATGCCAGAGGAAGTAAGTTGGAATATAGAAAAAAAATAAAAAAATAAAAATAAAAAGACAAATGTTGAGATTATTGTTAGGGATCTGTCCCAGTGGTTCTCCCAATATAGCTATAGTTGGCCAGATAGAGTAATAAAATATTAATACTGTTTTAACTGCGTGCTGATCTCCCTGGGCTTCAGAGCTGGCTCCTTTATATAAGCTGCCAGTCATCTGCCCATTATCTGCTAACACAATAAAATTACTCCTAACATATAGCCAACTAGTCATACAAACACAACACAATTACTGAACACAAATTACCACTAGTCATCATAGACAATAAAATTACTACACATTAATTATAATGTAATTTAGTCCTGTTGTTGTTGGGGTTCCCAAGCATTGGGGAATCCACAACAACTATAGAATACGATTTCATATCAATGTTATGCCTATAATATTATAGACTTTGTAAACATGGGGATATGATACCAACAATTTTTTGTTTTAGGAAAATCGCTCTTTTTCATATTTGTCGGCCATCTTTTTAATTTTACACACAATAAAAATGGAATCTCCGGAGGGCTCCTAGGCTAACATTTATCGATATGCCCTAAGGGTTTCTCATGCCAAATTTGGTGCTTTTATCCGCCATGTAACCCTAGTCATTAAATATAGCCCTAAGCCACCTCACTATAAGCCAAATATAAGTTAAGAACATTACTGGTTGAGTTATTATATTGTATGGACATTAAATAGGAAATAACACTTCTGACTTATGTAAGATAAATCATTATATTGGACAAAATATTTTAGTAATATTTATTGGTGGTGGAAATGCAAGTGACGTATGCATAAGGGATAATAAAATACTGTACACAAGATATTGCAGATCATTCAAAGCAAAGCCCTAAAACTCCTCACAGGCTGCACAACTACTACACTTACAGATCACCTACATCAAAAAATCAAAGTCTTCAAAGTCAAAGACCACCTGGACATGAGATGCACTCAATTCCTGGCTGCAGCCTCCACAAACCAACACCATCCCCTACACCACATGACAACACACCCACAGACACCAAGGAATATCAAAACAACACTCAGCACACGATATCACACACACATGCTGTGATCTCTCTTTCTCCCTGTCCACCACAAAACAACTTCCAGAAGCACATCCATACTCATATCTCTCGCCGTTTCATCCAGTCACTCAAAGACAAAATGCAGCTGCATGCATGACCCCCCGAAATCCATCTTTCCTCCCTTCCTCGATAGGACAGAGTCCACCTGGCCAGGATGAGATGTGTGTACCATCCAGCTCTTCTGAGCTATCAGAAAAGACTGGATGCCTCCGTCGTCGACACCTGCCCAGGATGTGACATATCACCCAATACTATTAACACATCATAGAAGATTGCATTCCACACAATCACTCACGCCAACAACATAATATTACATATTACTCGTTGAGAGCCCTGTGGGAAAGCCCGATCGCGGCCATGGCCTTCCTTAGGGACTCTCGGGGCTGTTCGGCTAGTCAGCTTAGGGAAAGACAGCAACAACAATAACACAAGATATTTGGCATTGGGAGAGATTGACGAATATAAAATTAAGTATATCATCACAATACATCAAATAGCGTACTATAAATCACATTGCTGCACGTAAAAACATTATGTTTTAGAAAATAGATTTTTGTAAGAGTAAAGTGATGAATCGTGTTGACAGGACGAACACTCCTCGCTGAGGAAACTGAATCAGTTGGAATGGCAAAGACCGAATATATATTTACAGTATGGGGAATGGTAGAGGTTTCTAAATGTTGGCTTAAACACCTAATTTGGA
The DNA here is from genome assembly GCA_032716605.1 of Paralithodes platypus. NCBI lineage: Eukaryota > Metazoa > Arthropoda > Malacostraca > Decapoda > Lithodidae > Paralithodes > Paralithodes platypus. The sequence goes on from CM064529.1 coordinate 33,461,775, forward strand.
CTATCTAAATATATATTACAGGGATCCGTTTGTGTTTTTGACAATTTGAGTTTGTTTGAAAAGTGTGCACTAACATTCAAATGCTTACATACTCAATCAGGCTGGGATATATCCATTATTCCCTAATCAGCTTTATAATTTTGAAACATGGCAACTAGGCTGGGAATAATACCGCTCAAAGTACAGCTTATAGTGTACATATACATATTTATCTATTTAAACACCATCTGCATCTAAGCTATGAAACTTCACCGTCAATGGTCGGGGTTCAATTAAACGAGTCTGGGAATGAATGGTTTCATCAGAGATAAAGTTGTTGTTGTTGTTGCTGTTCCCCAGGCTGTCTGGCCGAGCAGCCCCAAGGTCCCGAGCAAGGCCAAGGCCACAACCGAGCGCCCCCACAGGTCCCTCCCAGCTTACCACTAATAATGCCCAGGTGACCGAAGCCACTCAAAGGCGGGGAGCTGAGGAGGGTGCGGAAACGCCCGGGAAACAAAAGCCCCACCCAAGGCCCTGTGCCCCTCAGCAATTATAAAGGGAAAGTTGAGGGGCAAAGGAAAAATGTGACGCTTTGGCTCCCAATCTGCCAGGGTTGGCAGTAGGGAGGTCAATCCACGGAAAAGACGCCGTCACTTGAGATCTAGAAAATATATAAGTAAAAGGAACAGTCCGAGTAAGCTATGGGTATGGCAGAGAACGTTCAACTCTCATTCTGATAGACCAGCCCATCACCAGTCAGAGATAAAGTTGAGAACATCTGCAATATATTTGTGAATTTGATGGCAGTAATTATTTGAGACTCTGGGTGTGTGGGTTTGTGTGTGTGTGTGTGTGTGTGTGTGTAAGAGTTTGTGTGCGTGAGTGGTTGTATGTGGGAGCGTGTTGTGTTTGGATGTATTTCTCTATTTACCTTGTTCTTGATTTCGTACAGAGAGTATTATATGGGGATATTCATGTTTATGTTCTTGTATATATGTGTATATGTTTTTGTATATTTTGTGTATATATTTCGTTAGTGTTTGTATATGTCTAGATGGAAGTGTATATGATTAGGTGTTTTGGCAATGTCCACTGTCCCATTTATTAGTCATGCAGAGAGAGAGAGAGAGAGAGAGAGAGAGAGAGAGAGAGAGAGAGAGAGAGAGAGAGAGAGAGAGAGAGAGAAAGAGAGAGAGAGAGAAGAGTTAGAGTGAGTGAGTGAGAGTGTGAGTGAGGGAGTGGGTGAGTAGTTGTAAGAGAGGAAGGAAGGAGAACAGTAATAATAATGATAAAGTAGAGAGATGGATATGAGTCCAGGCCAGTGTTCTTGACCTGTGCAATATATTTGTATTATTGGAATATTTCTTCTTTATGTATATTGCTATAAAATAATTTATTATTTTATGTAAATATAATATATGCACCATAAAAAGAGAAGTTCATGATTTCGACCATTTAACCTTTTCACTAAACATTAAACATAATGCGTTCTATATTAATGTAAGTGGCTGACGCTAATGTGGAACACACATTTTGATACACTAGAAAACCAACATTACTACTAACACCTGAATGAGTATCGGTTGTCTTACTGTTTAATATACTGTATAGCTGAAATATATTTACGTATCATTCTAGATTACACTTATAACCTGAAAAATACGAATATCTTCACTCCTGTTCCTTTCATAAACATCACTATAAACACAAACAATAACTGAGAACTACAACCTAAATATCACTAGAACAATAGAACCAGATGAAGTGAGAAGTTGATTAACGCGGCGTGTACACTCACAAGCTACAATACTTAAACACACATTTCAATATCTATCGAACCAATCTCAGTATCCCCAATTAAAAGTACGCGATGCTGCAACAACATGGTCGTTGGACAATTATTTGGCGGCTCCTTTTAAAACAATAGGCATTCAACAGCTCGATATCTTTAGTGAGGAAGATTTGAGTAATTGCATTGATCCTCTTACCTGCAATTTAACCAGCAGTGTATAACCATCGATGTATATAGACTTGTGATACTGCTTGGTCAATTGTCAATTGTCTATATTGAAGAGCATAATAGCTGGGAATCCCGGGCACAAATAGTGGTGCCGGGTTGGTTGGCTAGGAACGGAGCAGTTGACATCTGAAAATATACCGGTACTCACAAACACGCACATGTACACACATGCACGCATACAGACATACATCACGTGTTTGTTTAATGTATATGCGTGTAAAACATTGTCTTAAACCGTGACGTACATGTGTTCTACTTTTCTGTGATACTTAAACAAATATATTAGTAAAGAATATTAATTATATGATCCTTTCTTCACACATAATTATGTCCCCCGCTCTGCCTGCTTCGTTGGTTTCACTTTTGAACACGTGCGGGGGCTGACGGAGGCGGCAGGAGGGGAGTGCATGCCCGCATGCCCACCCTTCCTGCCGCCCCCAACTAATTGTAGTGGGCCCTATCATTTCTCATCCTTTCTGTTTTCCGTTTTTCCCTTCTTCCCGCTGCCCCCTCCTTTGGGAGCACCGTGACTGTCATGAGGTAAACGACCGTACTCACTCTTTGGTTTCGTTGGAGGGTGTTGTGGGTCGGCAATCCCTACACCCATCGAACTGTGGTACCCGACGTGTTAGAGCGAGGGGAAACTTTTATGCCAAACCCTAACCCTTGTGCTGGGTCGGCGATCGACGGATCGACGGCCCTTAAGGTGCATTAGTCGGGGTGTATCTCTGCAAGAATTCCTAGGGCGGTCGTCCCGTCCTCTAATTGTGGCTCCATGGTGGGTTTGGAATCTGACTCAGATGAATTTAGAAATATTCGTCCTATGGAATCTAAAATTGCCCTCTCCGACGCCGACCCCTGCGAGAAATTGGACTGCCTCAAGGACCCTTCCCCTGCTGCCAACAGTGCCGGAGTTCCCCACTCAGGCATGGCACCCACAGACCTTGGCAAACCTCCTAAGGATACTGTGACGAATTCTCCATCGTCGGGTAGTGAGATCCATCAGGTGATCTCCCCGGCATCAATTCCTATGCACAGTACTGCCTCTGTGATCAATAATAGTGATGACAACCCCACAGTCTCGACTTTAACTTCTAAATTACCAGATTATGATTCTAGCCTTAGCCTACCTCTTCATTCCGTTGACAACCTTAATGAAGAACCTCGCATGCCCTCAGCTGACACCCCTACGGATGCTTCTTGCATCCTTGACCCGTCTGTGACTCCATCTGTTACCATCTTCCCTCCGGATGCAGGATCTACTACCTCAATTAAACCTGCTTCTGTACCTCCACGATCTCAACGAGCCATTGATGCAGGTTCAGGAAAAGACCTTGCCGGTATTTCCTCTGCCATTCACACGCTTCAACCGTTCGTACCTTCGCATAACCGACAAAGGCGTAAACGTAACACGTATACCCCTGCTTCGAAGGACACTTATAACGCTATGTTCAGTCCCCCTGATTGGTCACGGTTTTTCACGGTCTCTGGTGAACCTATGGATGATTTCAGTCTATACGATACTCTCGCACAAGATATTGGTGACTTCACCATGCATGCTGTTGGATCGGCCAAGCGCATGATTGAGGTGAAAACACAGGAGCAATCAGAAGCCTTACAAACCTACCTCGACACCCCCAACGACAGATACACAGGTAAACCAGATGAATTCCTGAATCAGTGTACTGGCACGGTTGTGCTCCCTTCCGACTTCGAATTTGCAGATCAGAGCTTTACAGACTCAACCAATCGTATCTTAAAATTATTGCAAAGAACTGACCCCACTGTTGTTAAAGTTGACACTTATACTGCTCCTCAGCGTGGAAATCGGCCCCCACTACGCATTGTCAAAATCTATTTTAAGCGCCATGACCTCCCTATGCATGTCCGTCTTGCAGGTCGCCAACTGCAGGTACGAAGGTATGTTAACAAGCCGAGACAATGCACAAATTGCTGGAAGCTTGGGCATTCAACCCCACGGTGTCGGGCTCTCACTGCGCGTTGCTTAAATTGCGGCTCAGAACAACATGCTCTCAACAATTGTCAAGCCAGCGCGCCCCGTTGTGCAATTTGTGACGGGTCCCACAAAGCCAATGACAGAACATGCCCGCACTTTGCGTTTCATCGTGACGTATTACATTTACAGGCCACAAAAGGACTCCCCTTCCGGTCTGCTGCAGCACAATTAAGGCAGGAAGGTAAATCTCCTCCATATCGACGGTATGAATCAACTACACCCGCTGACTCCTCTGACCACCAGCGTCCAGTGCAGCCTCCGGCACCTCCTATTAGCCCACAACATTACCCAACCAATGATACCTTCCGTTTAGTTCACCTTAACTCCCCGGACCTATCCACCTCTAACAGGTTCCAGGGATTTACTAACTTGACCGATGATACTGAGTTTTGGAACATGACTGCCGAAGAGAACCTCATGGAATGTAACACAGTACCAGATATAGAGACTTCTCCCCAATCTCACTCCACCCAGTCGCAGCCTCGGAAAAAGCGTAAGGTTGCAAGTCCTATCCGGTCATTATCCCGGACCTCGAAACTCGGTTCCACCACACAGACGTGGGTTATGCCTACCCACGATCCGGACTGTGGCTGCCATAACTGCGGCCGATTCTTTCTACTTCAGCACAAGACTTCTACCCGTACAGTACTCACCGAACATCTTCACAAATTTCTTTCCAAGTGAGCTCCAGCGGAAGATGCTCAAATTACCCCGACTCCTTGTTATTGTGTCACCCATATTTGTGAATCTGATCCTACGCCCAAGGACTTGATGCAGAGATTCCTGAAGGACAATAACCTGTTGGATTCTGACTTGACTAATATAGAGCTATCACAATCCCAATTTGATGTTCACCAACCTCCTGTCAATGTGCGTACCACCCTCACCACGCCTGATCCTCCCTGTAACCTTGAGCGACATGTTCCGTTAGCCGCTCCCGACTGCCCGGATCCCGATGCTCCCAAACCTAGGGACATTCCCCCACAAACTCCTGCTAACCCTACGACACCATCATCTGACAGACCTTCGATGAAGACTCATCATACCCCGAGCCCCTCACAATCTCCTGTATTGATATGTCACACCAATGTCCCACCTGACAAATGTGGATGTCCAATTTGTTTCCGTAATTACATCACACCCCATATCTGTGCCACGGATCCCTGCCTCCTTGCTCGGACGCAGGAATTTGTCACCACACGTACACTTCCCCCTAACCCTGATGCAGATGTTACCTCCGCTTATCTATTTATGAACACTCTGCGCCAAAAACTCCTCCACTGCCCCACCCTTGTTCCTAACCTTGTCACACAATTCACAGCTATTTCTGACAAATTTACAGACCTTACATCTACCCCTTCACCTCCATCCACACAACCCTCTCCACACTCACAACCTTTACCAGACTCTCTTCAAGAGACCACTATTGTCGTTGACTCTGACAATCCTATTCTTGATGGCATATAACATTTTGCAATGGAATATAAACGGATACCAAACAAGCCTCCGTATGGGAGAATTACAACGATTACTTAAATTATATTCACCATTATGCATTTGCCTCCAACATGTAGGCAATTTTGTTGTCCCCCCCAGGCATTATACTGTTGCTGCTAGCTCCCCTATAACCCCTTCACATCTCCGAACGGCCATCCTTGTGCACTATAAGTGCGTATTTGTTCCTGTCACCCTTGACCCCAACCCTTTTCAAACAACTGCCGTCTCCATTTCATTGCCAAACCTTCCTTCCTTGACTGTTTGCTCCTCCTACAATCAACCCTCCTGTCATTACAATACTTCAGACCTTCATCAAATAGTACAACAACTGACCCCACCGTACCTTATTCTGGGCGACTTTAACGCACACTCTCCCCTTTGGGGAAACCCAAACACAGACATCCCAGGCAATAAAATTGAAAAATATCTCCTTCATTCTACTCTTTGTTGTCTCAACTTTGACACCCCCACCTACAGATCTGCTACCCACTGTACATTTTCCGCTGTTGATCTTTCCTTTGCCTCGGATGACGCAGCTCCCCTATTTGACTGGTCAGTTTTACAGGATCGCTTCTCCAGCGACCACTACCCTATACTCCTTAAGTATTTGTGCCCTGCATCCTCCCCTCAAATATCGAGTTATAATCTCTCTAAAGCCGATTGGACGTCTTATACGCACTCCTCTGCAGACGTTTCGGACTTCTCCCCTACCTCCTCCCCTGCACACAATTTTGATTATTTTTCGTCCTTCCTGAACTCCATTGCTCGCACTCATATCCCGCTTACCTCCTCGCTGACGCACCCTCGCCAGGTCCCTTGGTGGACGCCCACTCTAGCCCAAATGATAAAATTCAAGCATCGTGTGGAACGCCTTCTTAAGCGTCTGAGTGTTAGGCAGCGGCGGTTAAAGACTGTTTCCCCCCGACTTTTTTCCACTAATCGTTACTTTGACCTTATAACCATCACTATTGAAAAAATTGCCCTTAAAACATTCTATAACAAGATCTGTGCAGTTGTCAAACGCAGTATCCTTGACAACAAGATACTTTCATGGCGATCATATATCTCGTCCTTCACTTCCCGCACCCCTCTCTCTACTTTATGGAAAAAGTTTCGCAGTATCAACGGACGCACTGTACGGCCTCCACTCTCTCCACTCAAAGACCCTGCCTCGGACTCGCTTACACATGACCCCCTTGACATCACTGCCATACATGCCAACCATTTCTGTCACGTCAGCTCAGACCAGTCATTGCCTCGTCAATTTCTTCGTTATAAATGTATGGAGGAATCTCGCCCGCTATCTTTTCATAGCGGGAAAACACATGAATATAACACCCCTTTTTCAATTCCGGAATTGCGACACGCGCTCGACCTGTGTACAGACACTACTCCTGGCCCGGATGGATTCTCGTACGCTCTCATCCGTCACCTCCATCCACGTGCGCTACAACATCTTTTACAACTGTACAATCAGTTTTGGATAAGTAACTACTTCCCACCGTCTTGGCGGCATGCTTACACTATACCCGTACCGAAGCCTGGAAAAGATCATAGTCTTCCCACAAATTACAGACCGATTGTGCTTACCTCATGCCTCTGCAAATTAATGGAAAAAATGATCAATCCTCGACTTTTTACATTACGCTGAGTCACATGCCCTCCTATCCCCATATCAGAATGGTTCCCGCCCTGGCCGTTCTACACTGCACTCACTTATTCGCCTTGAACACCAAATACGTGATGGGTTCTCCAAGAACCAACCCACAGTGGCAATTTTTTTTGACATTGCTAAGGCTTATGACACAACATGGAGACACAGGATTTTAAAAATTTACACGATTCTGGCATGCGGGGTCCTCTTCCCTGCTTTTTACAAAATGTTCTCTCTAACCGTACATTCCAGGTCAAAAATAATGGTCTCCTATCGGACATTATGTCACAAATTAATGGAATACCACAAGGATGTGCCCTTAGCAGCTTACTCTTTATTATGGCGATCAATAGTGTCATACGCAGCCTCCCACCTGAAATATCGTATAGCTTGTATGTGGACGACTTCGCAATATATTATACTTCTCCCAGTCTGACTCACATACAACGGCGTCTCAACATTGCTCTAAAATCCATCCACTCTTGGGCATCCACTGCTGGTTTTCAATTTTCTGCTGAAAAGACTAACGCCGTTGTATTCTATAGAAATATTCGACATTTACGTAAACAGTCCATTACTCTCACCATGGGACATTCTAATATTCAGATCCTTCCACATACCAGGTTCCTTGGTTTAATCTTTGATACTCACCTCAATTGGAAGAGTCACATTGCCTGCTTAAAGGCACGTTGCCTCCAGAGAATGAATGTTCTGAAAACAGTCGCACGAGTCCATTGGGGCGCAGATCGCGCTACGCTTTTACTGTTCTACAGAGCTACCATCCTCTCAGCCCTAGATTATGGTAGCCCTGTCTATGGCACGGCCTCTGCTTCCACATTAGGAACCCTCGACAGCGTACACCATTTGGGCATCCGCATTAGCTCGGGGGCATTCCGTTCCTCTCGTGTCTCCAATATCCTATGTGAGGCTGGGACCTTACCTCTAGCCTACCACCGTCGATTAGTTCTCATGCGTACGGCTGTTCGCCTCCGTCATGACCCGACTCTACTAGAACTATTCCATTCCACAGCTAACTATCGTTCAAACATTCCAGTGCCATTCCCAATGTTGTCTCGCCAATTGCTCTCCACTTACAGTATCACCGTTCCTCCCATAACTCCCCCTCCTAGTCACATCACTCCGTGGACCCTAAAACACCCTACAGTTTGCTTTCACTTAGCGGATCAACTTGATGCCCAAGCCCCATCTCAATGTCGACATCTCGCTTTACAACATCTTGATGATCACATCCCGGCTGTTTTCATTTACACCGATGGCTCGAAAACTGCGGATGCCGTGGGTTGCGCTGCAGTCTCAGACCATGGCTTGTATCAAAGTACCTTACACCATCACTCCACGGTTTTCACTGCTGAATTATGGGCTATTCAAGGTGCTTTAAGCACCATCTCTTCATTGTCGAGGAACTCTCCACGGGTCGTTATCTGTAGTGACTCAAAGAGTGCGCTGCAAGCCTTATGTGTATTTGCCCCCAAGGACCCATTGGTCAAGACTATCATCCACACAATACACAAATTACAGTGCGCTACTCGTTCCATCACACTGTGCTGGATCCCCGCGCATGTAGGAATTCCCGGGAATGAGCGTGCAGACTTCCTCGCTAAGCAAGCGTGTCATGGTGCACCCTCTACTACTTTGCTGCGTTCGGAGGATATGCTCCCTGTCCTCCGTCGCCATGTTTATGACGCTTGGCGAGTTGAGTGGAGAGCGCAACCATTAACTGGCCACCTTCGCTCCATTAACCCATAATTAGCGGCGAGCAACATAAGTCGAGTTAAATAAAGCTGGACTATGTGGCGGCGCTCGACATTACTCGAGTGGCAATTTCAGCACGTAATGTGGCTGAGAGAGAGAGACAAGTGGTGGCAGGAGACTAGCGAGCGTATGACTGCTCCAGACCACCGCGGCGAACCTACTGACACAAATCTCAGCTCCCTCCTCCCTCTCTCACTCGCTACATACTCAATTATGTACCGAAAGTACCGAATTACCTGCTTTTTGCACTCGTGTTGCACGGTTATTGCAAGAAAACTATCCATCATACAAGGATCGTTATGGTGTCATTCGAAAGCTCTGTTTATGCCCTTTCAGGAATAGGTACTTGTTTTACGTTCTGGGTCTTATTTAGGCATGAAAATGATCACGTAAACAGCCCTATTTTGGCTAAAAACACCCCGCTGTGCGGTACACATAAATAAACCGCATAGGCCGCTGGTAAGTTGTTAAGGATGACATACACTTGTGGCCCTCTTCAATTAATGGTTCACGTGCAGACCCAACCCTATTAACTAGATTACGTTTAGGCCACACACGCCTCACACATGGTTACCTGATGTCCACCCCTCGTGGTCCGCCACCTGAATGCCAACATTGCCATACATCATTGACTGTTTTTCACTTTCTTTGTATTTGTCCCGTCTATGCATCTGAAAGACGGAGATTCTTGCTGAACACCTCATTACATGGCATCCTCTCTGACTCAGACTCTTTCAATTTCACCCCTATTCGTCACTTCCTGAGAGCGATAAATTTATACAATGACATATAACTACTGACATATCCGTGACTTTAAACTCTGTACCACCTCCTCCACCACTAGCCTTGAGAGGGCCTAGGCCCAGTGGGCTAGTATAAAATAAAAGCATCATCAACAACAACACATAATTATGTTCTCTCTCTCTCTCTCTCTCTCTCTCTCTCTCTCTCTCTCTATCGCTACAAAGCTTATTCCATCGCTTAGAAGACTGAGCTATGAGGACCGGTTCAGAGCTCTTGATCTCTTTTCGTTGAAGACACGCAGACTACAAGGTCAACTCATTGAACTTTTTATAATACTTAATGGGTTTGACAATGTGGATTATAGCAAAACGTTTAGTCTCAATATGAATCTATATATCTATCTATTGCCCGACGCCGTGATCCCCGAAGGTGTGGCCACGAACGAACCATCTCCATGCACCTCTGTTCCCAGTCAGTCGACGCCCCTCCTCCCAACCAGCACCGCCTTCATCCATATACTTCCTCACTCCATTATGGCTGGACATTATAATTGGAAAGGTTTAACACTAGTATTTGTGGACACTTGTTCACATATAGAATCTGTTCTACCTGGAACAAACTTCCCTCCGAAGTTGTAAAGGTCTTCATTAGAGCAGTTCAAGAAGAGTGTAGATAGTATTTTGCACACTGTAATGAGTGTAGTGCACTAAGCAGTCTCTCCTTCCACTTCGAGTATCTCCTCGAAATGGACCGCAAGGTTGTCTGATATGCTAACTATTCCTTGTAACTCTCTATCTCTCTATCTATCTCTCTCTCGCTCTGCACCAAAGAGGACGTCTTGGAAGTTAATTTTAGCAGCATTGTTCAAGGCAAGTTGGTAGGTGTGTGGACAATTGAATGAGGCTGCGGTGGTAAACAGCTGACGTATTTAGTACACAGTTGATGACGCAGAGAACGTGTTGTAAACTATTGGAAGTGAGAACCATATAGTTAACTCCATTATTATAATTCAGCTAACACTGAGAGATAGATTGATAATGAGAGAAAGATAGTTAAATTGAGTTACACATATATATATACACAGACTACACAGACCTTGCGGCCCCTACTAGGCAGTCCAGGCTTTATTCAAACAAAATATGCTATTAAGTGGAAGGTAAGGATAATAAAGCAGAAGGGTCTCTCCCCACCCAGAGAGACAGTAAATGAGCGTGAGTAAGTGAGTGGGTGGATGAGTGAGTAGGTCGGTAGGAAGCCAATGTTTATATACAAGGGTCCAACAAAAGAGCGGAGCACCCACCCCTCCCTCCTTCTCCGGGTTTTCCATAAACGGAAAGGACATACGTCACTCTTCCTTATTCTTATTATGGTAAACGAGTGAATAACCTTTTTTAATTTACCTCCCTCCCTGTCATGTGGCTGGAAGCTAATGAAGGGAAGGAGGGAGGGGAAGAAGAACGAATGGATTGGTGGCCAGAAAAGGTTGCGTACAGTTGAGAGAGAAGATGTATGGGGGAAAGAAGGTAAGGAAGGAGGATGGATGGTTGAGGTAGAGGATGGAGGGTAGAGCAAGATGAGTGGGATAGATATAGAAAGTGCTGTGTTGTTTGTGTATATCTGTGGTACACACACACATTAACACACACACACCCTTCGTGATGGCTCATATTGTTACGGCTGGATCGGCAATACATATTCGGGATTCTTGATCGTAGGACAGAAATGGCTTAAGTGACAACGACACGCTCGATTCCAGTCCCAAATACTATATGCTCCAGACAACAAAAGCACCAACGCCCTACAGAGTTATCGTCTACGGTAACGAGGTACCTTAACTCGGCGAAAGTGTACAACAGGGGTAGGCTATGAGGCTAAACTCCCTCAGACATTTATAGGTTACGTTATTACTAAAGAAATGCAATACTCAAGAAACTACGTTAATATTAAGCCTCTAATAATGTAGAATAGAAGCAGGCTAAAGGTATGACAGTGAAATGCTAAATGACAAATGTACACGCCTACTTGAAAGCGCGTGCACTACACTAACTGTCCCCTACTAACATGCACTAGCATGTAGCATACAAGATGTTCATGATCCAGTAGATACCTAATAATACACATGGGAGGAACATAAACAGTAGTCACTTATTATAATAATGAATCTATACTTGGAATAACTAAAAGGTTGCAGGCAACAGTACTGCGCCGGTAGCCTACTACCGCATAGGCTACTTCGCTTCTCTCACTCTGTCTCCCCTCCGAGTCCGTATGCGCCCTACGCAACAGAACTCCGGACACAGCAGCAAAACGACAGTGCAGTTAATTGATACATGAAAGTATTAATAGTGTTGTCTTGTGTGTGAGTAATGTGTATTGTAAAGTGTTATAGATATATACTTAAAGAGAGCTGCAATGCATAGTAAAATAAAGATATATCCCACTCATCATCCCCATGTGTTCTAGCTAGCAGGCCAAGTCACAGGAACAACGAGTCCCAGCACCGAAAGCGAGAACCCAGGAGAAGACTGTAGAGAACACAAGGACAGATAAATTACGTTACTCTACTATACCGGCACTACGAGCGAGCTGTAGTCTCGGGTGCTACACTCGCTCCTGGCTCGGTATGCAAATCAAGGCTAAGTCCTCGTCCCTCTACAGACAACTCCTGGGCATGGTCGGGCTCTTACACATGGCACCAGTCTAGTCACAAATGGGATGATGAGCAGGGCATATAACTCGTGAACATGTAGAACGTTCACCAACTATCCTCATCAAGAAGATCGCTGTTCACATTAACCCCTTAAATCTAATACATGTAAATATATGCTTGTCCTAAGAGTAATACAAGAGGTGAGTGCTGAAACTCCTTTAGGACCTCAAGGGAAGGTTATGCATTTAAATAGAGAGAAGAATGAAATGAGAGTAATGTCGTCAGAGAGAAAGAGTGCAACCGTGAGAAGTGGGGAGAGAGAGCAAGGGATGTTAGAATCTCAAAGGTTCTAGGCAACCTAATCCAGGAACACACAGCCAACCTCCAGGCAGTGTGCTGTACGACAACATGGGCCCAGCCCAGGCAGGCAACAATGGACTACCAACCCTATCGCGCCTAGCTATAAGGGCAAGGCTGCCAACCAGTCCATACGTCTGGCAACCACCCGGCCGGCAGCGCGGCGTGTTGCTACCCTCTTGCTCTGAAGCCCAACTCACTCTCTCTCTCTGAATTCCCATTATCCTATCTATCAACTTCTCTATTGATACTACATATTAAATGGAAGGTCTCGACATGGCCTAAAACAAAACCCACCACTGGTTAGCACATGACGAGACCTTTGCAGAGATACAAAGAACATAGTTATAAGTTGTCACACTCAATATACATAGCGGCTGACGGTAGCCAGATCACGGGCGGTACAGTGGAGTACCAAGGAGTACAATCAGGTTGCGTTGCCCAGCACTGGGGTGCGTCACAGCCCCCCCAAGATTTTAGATAATCGACCTTAGAAGCATTATCAAAATCTGACAGGCAACCAACCGACCTGCTACCCTTAGCTGCCACTAATTGCAAAAGGTGCACAACAACTGAAGTGTGAATTATACATAAAACACAATATTGCATGCATCATGCTACAACAATAAAGAGTTACAAAACTAAAAAAAGAAAGAGTTTTCTCGTTTATTTTATTGTTTTATAATCTTTTTGGACGGCGTTATGATAGCCAAATTTTACTCCTGCTCAACCCACACACCGTGCACGACTATCTTGGATCATCAACCCTTGATAGACAATCTGCTATCACGTTCTCACTCCCGGCAATATGCTGAATGTTGAGATTATACTCTTGGAGCATTAGGGACCACCTGGTCAACCGCATATTCCGATTGTGAAACTGATTTAGGAATTTCAAGGGATGATGGTCCGTATAAATCGTCACTACCGGGCCGTAAGCTGGAACATAAACTTCGAAATGTTTGAGCGACAAAACGATAGCCAGAAGCTCCTTTTCTATAGTCGAGTAATTCCTTTGTGCCGAATTAAACTTGCGAGAAAAGAAGCTCACTGGGTGTTCCAAGCCCTCGGAATCAGTCTGCAGTAACACTGCCCCGGCACCCACACCGCTGGCATCAGTCGCCAGCTGAAAACTCCTGGAGAAGTCTGGGGCCCTCAAAATCGGATGTGTACACAGCAGGTGCTTGACTAGGTCGAAAGCCCTCTGACACTCCGCAGCCCAACAGAACTTCACTGACTTCGACAGTAGATCAGTTAACGGTGCTAAGACAGTAGAGTATCCCCGGATGAAGCGCCTATAATAGCCTATCATACCTAGGAACCGCATGACCTGGCGCTTAGTGGTGGGCCTGGGAAACATATTGATAGCCTGTATCTTGCTCAGGGGGGGGCACACCCGGCCTAACCCGACCACAAAGCCAAGATACTGCACAGTAGCCTTTACAAACTCGCACTTCCTCAGGTTCACCACCAGCCCAGCATCGTGCAACTTCCTAAACAGGGTCTCTAAGTGCCTTAGGTGATTTTCAAAATCGTCATCATATACTATCACGTCATCAAGGTAGACCGTGCAGTTAGGGATTTCGTCACAAATATCGTTCATCAGGTTCTGAAACGTGGCAGGTGCGTTCTTAAGCCCATAAGGCATTACGTTACATTGGTAGGTCTTGCCATCTACCACAAAACCACAAACTTGCTTAGCTCGGTCCGACAGGGGTACTTGCCAGTAGCCTTTTACAAGATCAATTTTAGTAAGGTACTTTGCATTCCCTATCTTGTCCACGCTGTCGTCAACTCGAGGCAAAGGGTAAGGGTTGGTGGTGGTCAAGCCATTTAGCCTACGAAAATCTATGCAGAACCGCACCTTGCCGTCAGGTTTTGGCTGCAACGTGACGGGTGATGTCCACTTCACATAACCTTCAGTGATCATCCCTCTCTCAACCATGTACTTTAACTCCTCCCGTAAAGCTGGCAACTTTACCGGGGGCACACGGTAGGGCACTGACTTGAAGGGCACATTATCACCGACGTCCACGTCGTGCGTTACCTGAGTAGTGAGACCTGGGTGTTCGGCGAAAACAGAGGGGTATGACCTGAACAGGCCTAGGACAGCAGCACCCTGGTGCTCCGGCAGGTGACTTACAGCTTGCCTAGCCTCTTGTTCAGTATTCCCCGCCCACTGTTCCGCGGAAATGACACAGTCCCAGCTATCCTCCTCAGCAGCATGACTGTCCCCACCTCCTTCTCCACCCTGGCCGCTGCAGGCCAGCACAGGGACAGTGAGAGGCTCTGAGGGGCGTCTCACATACTCTTTCATGAGGTTAACATGACATAACTGATGTTTTTTCCTACGGTCAGGTGTTGCAACGAGATAATCAAGGTCGGACAGTTTCTTAGCCACCACATACGGCCCAATGAACTTGGCAGAAAGGGGGTGTCCAGGCAAAGGTAAAAGCAACATTACCTCCTGACCCACCGAAAACTCCCGAAGCTTCACCTTGGCGTCATACTGGTGCTTCATGACCGCCTGTGCATTAACCAAGTTATTACCTGCCGCTGCCATGCAACCTATAAGTCTCTCCCGGCTCTCAAGGACATATTTAAGTACAGACCCCGGCTTCTCTTCGCCCTCCCAGATCTCTTTCACCATACTTAAAGGTCCTCTCACATTATGGCCAAAGACTAGCTGATTTGGACTGAACCCCAGGCTCTCTCCTGGGACTTCACGTGCAGCGAACAGAACATACGGCAGACCCAAATCCCAATCAGTGTCATGTTCTGCACAGTAACAGCGTAGCATACTCTTCAGGGTCGAGTGCCACCGCTCCAAGACTCCCTGACTCTCGGGATGGTAGGCTGACGACACTACAGAACATATACCGTGCAACTGAAGGGTTTGCTTGAACAATTTGGATGTAAAATTGCTCCCCTGGTCTGACTGCACCTCACGTGGAAATCCATAACGGGAACAGAACAATAATAAGTTTTTAACAACTGCCTTTGCCGAGCCGTTTCTCATGGGGTATGCGTCCGGGTATCTCGTAGCCACATCCATGATTGTCAACAGGAATTTATTGCCACTACTAGTAGGCGGGAAAGGGCCAACCAAATCTACTACAACTTTGCTGAACGGAGGCCCGGTGACAGGTATGGGAAACAAAGGTGCCTTCGGGATTGTCTGGTTAGGCTTCCCCGTTGTCTGGCAGGTCGCACACCCAGCCACCCATGCACAGACATCAGCCTTGACCCCAGGCCACCAGAAAAACCTGCCCAATGCCGCCAATGTTTTTGTTACCCCCAAATGACCCGCCACCGGCACATCATGCGCCAGACACAATAAGGACTCTCTATACTTATTTGGAACAACCACCTGGTCTACTACCCTCGCACCGCCCTCCCACTTCGATTTGGGGTCTAAAAATCTGCGGTACAATATCCTGTTGAGCCTAAAGAAATCTCCTGGCTTCGCATCCCCATCTTCCTCCAACTCTATGGCACCATTGCTATAACGAGCTAGGCTAGCGTCTTGCAGCTGCTGCTCACTTATGTCCCCGGGCGTCAATGCATCAAGATGGTTTTGTAATAAGACATTACCCCGGCTAGTAGGCTCTACTGCCTTAGTGGCTCTCGCTACAGCTCTTGCCTCACGCGAAGTCTTACCCAACTCTGCCTTGTTACACACCATCTCTGGGCCAGAGTCAACTCCCGTGTTTATTATAGGTCCAAGTACCGAATCACCGAGAAGTGCAGCAGAATCAATGTCCCTTTTCCTGCCCTTAGCAACCTTCTCCTGATCCTTCCTCCACTGTCCCCGAGGTTGAGTGCTAGGCTGTGCAGGAGCCGCAGAGCGAGATCGGGTTACCACACAGGCCATCTCATCCTGTTGGCACCTCCCAAACCATTCCCGATTCTCACCATCCACGTCGGCCGCCCTCTCGGCAACGACTAAGGGTGGAGTCCCGGAAGTGGGCACCGCAAAGTCGTTGCCGAGAAGAAGGTCGACGCCCTCAACTGGCAAACACTCAACGATCCCTACATCCAGCTCCCTGCACACCTCTCCCACTCTCAACTCCAACCTCACAAGTGGGTATGACCTCGTAGCATTTATACCCTGCACCACAACAACTCTGGCCGCATTTATCGGTTTCCCTGTGAAGTTCCTCAACAAAGTTTGCGAAGCCCCCGTATCCCTCAACAAGTCAACCCTCCGTAGTTCACTCCCCCAGCTCACAAACCCGTGTCCCCGATGGCTACAGAAAGTGTCCCGGACAGGTGTCGAGCCTTCCGTACGCTTCTTTACCTCGTGTGCCTCAGCTGCTGACAACCTACCCCGGGCAGTTGCTGCAGCCTTCAGAGACACACCGATACTGTGAACCAATGACACCGGCTTAGCGGGAGTGTTACTAGGGCACTCACGTGAATAATGGCCTAGCTTCTGACATTTGTAACATTTCACATCCCCAATGGGCTTCTTCCCTTGTGCGGGCGAAGAAGGGGCCTGACCTTTAGTAAACGGGAGAGGCTTGTGTTTGTAGGTGTTATTAGGTGCAATGCTTTTAGTGTGGTTATGTGTGTCATAGGATTTGTTATTATCGAAAACTCTGGTGGGTGGGGTATAGCGCCCCTTCTGCCCTGACTCAGCCCTCTGAGTGGCACCGCAACCACGAATCAATGATAATCTGAGGTCTGCCATCTTGGCAGCCTCCTCTACTGTCTTGGGACATTTTTCCTTAATGTTCAGCGTTAGAATGGTTCCAGTACATTTGTAAAACTGTTCCAGATAGAAAAGTTGCTTAATTTCCTCAGCCGACTCTGCGTGCTCGGACCGAAACCAGTTATTACATGCATCTGTTAAGTCCCGTGCGTGCTCCATAAAACTGACGTCGCTCTTCTTATTCACGCCACGGAACTTCAATCTATAAGTTTCGGGTTGCAGTTCGTAGGCCCGGAGCACAGCCTCCTTCACCAGTCCATACACGACACTCTCGTCCAGTGACAGTGCATCGTAGGCTTTCAACCCCTTACCCACTAGACGTGATGAAACTAATGCTGCCCATTTAACCTCCGGCCAGTCATACTCACGACACTTCTTTTCGAAACGAGCAAAAAACTCAGTCACTGCTGTCTCATCAAATGCGGGTACTAACTTAATTAAATGCGAAAGTGAGTCTGTAACCCGGTGCCCACCACCGAGATGACGCCCCGTGGTCTCTACTCTAGACTTCTCGACATCCATTTCAGCCTGGTACCTGGTTGCATCCTGATTGGCTTGGATTCTAGCAACCTCTATGCGTTCTATACTAGCCTGTTGTATCTGAGTCTCCTGCAGCTTAAACTTAGCTAGTTCTAGCTGAAATAACATCTCAGGAGACAGGCCTGGGGGGGGAGAGCACAAAATGGGGGATCCACACCGAGACGTGTTTACGGGTAAGCCAGCTTGCCATTGAGAACCCTCCTGCTGCATCGTGCTAAGACTCGCTGGCTGAGGGCCCAGCTCAGGGGTAGAGTGGAATGGAGGCTTGGAGGGAACCCCCCAAGACCCCACTCCACCCACCGCCCCATCGCCATCACCCAACAAACATGCCACCAAATTCTTCTTGGGCCAACTGTCAGGACAGTCCCGCCCCAAAACCGTGGCTAAACAGCGAAGACCGTAACAATCAATAGCCTGCAGGCGCTGTTCGGTCAAAGGTGTCTGCAAAAATGCCCGGGCATCCCTCTCTCCACTTATAACACTCCCCTCCCTAAATATCTGCTGTACTTGCTGGTCACTAGGCTGTACCGTGTTATCCTCCCCCGTAAATGATGAGTCATTAGACATAGTGCTGGTTATACAATTGCTGTTCATAAACAAAAAAAAGTGCTTATTACTAATTGCAGTCTCGACTCACAAAATGTTAAAGATGCTTGAATGACTCTACTCTAGACACCTAACGAAACAATCTGCAAGTCCACCAATACAATAATGACACAATAAAAATTCCTCCAATATGCAAGAAAATTCTAGCCAGCTCTACTAGGTAGCATAGAATAGTTCTCCAAAAAACATGTGATAGGATACTACTGAATCTTGTGCAAGGTCGCCATTTTTGTTACGGCTGGATCGGCAATACATATTCGGGATTCTTGATCGTAGGACAGAAATGGCTTAAGTGACAACGACACGCTCGATTCCAGTCCCAAATACTATATGCTCCAGACAACAAAAGCACCAACGCCCTACAGAGTTATCGTCTACGGTAACGAGGTACCTTAACTCGGCGAAAGTGTACAACAGGGGTAGGCTATGAGGCTAAACTCCCTCAGACATTTATAGGTTACGTTATTACTAAAGAAATGCAATACTCAAGAAACTACGTTAATATTAAGCCTCTAATAATGTAGAATAGAAGCAGGCTAAAGGTATGACAGTGAAATGCTAAATGACAATGTACACGCCTACTTGAAAGCGCGTGCACTACACTAACTGTCCCCTACTAACATGCACTAGCATGTAGCATACAAGATGTTCATGATCCAGTAGATACCTAATACTACACATGGGAGGAACATAAACAGTAGTCACTTATTATAATAATGAATCTATACTTGGAATAACTAAAAGGTTGCAGGCAACAGTACTGCGCCGGTAGCCTACTACCGCATAGGCTACTTCGCTTCTCTCACTCTGTCTCCCCTCCGAGTCCGTATGCGCCCTACGCAACAGAACTCCGGACACAGCAGCAAAACGACAGTGCAGTTAATTGATACATGAAAGTATTAATAGTGTTGTCTTGTGTGTGAGTAATGTGTATTGTAAAGTGTTATAGATATATACTTAAAGAGAGCTGCAATGCATAGTAAAATAAAGATATATCCCACTCATCATCCCCATGTGTTCTAGCTAGCAGGTCAAGTCACAGGAACAACGAGTCCCAGCACCGAAAGCGAGAACCCAGGAGAAGACTGTAGAGAACACAAGGACAGATAAATTACGTTACTCTACTATACCGGCACTACGAGCGAGCTGTAGTCTCGGGTGCTACACTCGCTCCTGGCTCGGTATGCAAATCAAGGCTAAGTCCTCGTCCCTCTACAGACAACTCCTGGGCATGGTCGGGCTCTTACACATGGCACCAGTCTAGTCACAAATTGATGATGAGCAGGGCATATAACTCGTGAACATGTAGAACGTTCACCAACTATCCTCATCAAGAAGATCGCTGTTCACATTAACCCCTTAAATCTAATACATGTAAATATATGCTTGTCCTAAGAGTAATACGAGAGGTGAGTGCTGAAACTCCTTTAGGACCTCAAGGGAAGGTTATGCATTTAAATAGAGAGAAGAATGAAATGAGAGTAATGTCGTCAGAGAGAAAGAGTGCAACCGTGAGAAGTGGGAAGAGAGAGCAAGGGATGTTAGAATCTCAAAGGTTCTAGGCAACCTAATCCAGGAACACACAGCCAACCTCCAGGCAGTGTGCTGTACGACAACATGGGCCCAGCCCAGGCAGGCAACAATGGACTACCAACCCTATCGCGCCTAGCTATAAGGGCAAGGCTGCCAACCAGTCCATACGTCTGGCAACCACCCGGCCGGCAGCGCGGCGTGTTGCTACCCTCTTGCTCTGAAGCCCAACTCACTCTCTCTCTCTGAATTCCCATTATCCTATCTATCAACTTCTCTATTGATACTACATATTAAATGGAAGGTCTCGACATGGCTTAAAACAAAACCCACCACTGGTTAGCACATGACGAGACCTTTGCAGAGATACAAAGAACATAGTTATAAGTTGTCACACTCAATATACATAGCGGCTGACGGTAGCCAGATCACGGGCGGTACAGTGGAGTACCAAGGAGTACAATCAGGTTGCGTTGCCCAGCACTGGGGTGCGTCACAATATGTATCCTTTTAGTTGTACACATACTGTATACCGAAACAAAACTAATAATGCTCGAACATGGAATAGTTTATTTAAGCCCCGTTTGATTGGCTGGATTATGAACTTTGCCTCAATGTTGCCTTGAATATTTACTATGCCATTCGGTTCAATAATATAATGATGTGTTTGATAATGTTGGCCACACGAACATTTCCTGTTTTTTTTTATTATCCTACTCCAATATGCAAAATTGAGTATTAATTTTAATTTGTTTAACACATACACACACACACACACACATATATATATATATATATATATATATATATATATATATATATATATAGAGAGAGAGAGAGAGGAAAAGGAGAACCAAGATAGCAACCAACAGCATCTTTATTAACAAACGTTTCGACATATCCTTTTTTTTTTTTTTTTTTTCTATGTGATTGAGGGAGGCAAAAGGCATTACTGCCTATAGCGAGTGCCTCCCCCATAGTTGAAAGAGTGACAGGGCCAACATCAAGGGACGTTCGAGCCAAAATGCCTGGACACACGGAATTTGAAGCAATTTAAGTCATAGGAAGAGGGAAAGACTGATTCTGGGAGAGAGTTCCAGAGCTCAGCTGTTGAGAAGAAGAAAGTTTGAGAGTAACGTTTCACTCTTGGGTTGGAGAGTTGCACAGAGTAGGGGTGGGATTGAGTTGCAAGACGGGTACCACGTGCCCTACGTAAAGGAGGAGGTATGCACTGGGATAGCTCTGAGGAACACTGATTATTATAGTAGCGATAGAATAGCGAGAGAGATGCAACATTGCGGCGGAGAGAGAGAGATTGCAGAGAGTTGGTGATTGGACGGGAGTTAATGATACGAAAGGCCTTCCTTTCAACTTTGTCTAGGAGAGTGGTGTGAGAGGAACCTCCCCCCACATGTGAACAATACTCAATACAAGGGAGCACTATGCCCCTGTACAGAGCAAGAAGCTGTGCTGGGGAAAAGAACCCCCTAAGGCGGTTGAGCACACCCAGCTTCTGGGAGGCTGCCTTAGCAAGACTGGTAATATGGTCCTTCCAAATGAGAGCAGAAGAAAAAGAGACACCAAGAATATTGAGAGAAGATGAAAGGTTGATTTTTGTATTGTTGGATAATAAGGGATAGTCCGCTGGGAGATCCTGACGGGTAGATAGATGGAGAAATTGGGTTTTGGAGGCATTAAAGTTAACAAGGTTTTCTCTGCCCCAATTGTAAATAGTATTTAGATCAGAATTTAAGAGTTCTATGGCTTCATTACATTTGTCGTTGAGGAATTGCTGGCTGGGGCGTTCTGAAAAACTAATGGAGTAGTGTAAGGTTGAGTCGTCTGCGTATGAATGGATGGGAATTAAGGTACAGTTAAGGAGATCATTTATAAAAATTAGAAAGAGAATAGGAGATAGGACAGAGCCCTGAGGAACACCGGAGTTTATAGGGTGAGGAAGTGAACAATGGCCGTCCACAACCGCGGCTATGGAACGGCCTGAAAAGAAATTAGAGACAAAGGCACAGATGGAGGGATAGAAACCGAAGGAGGGTAGTTTAGAAATTAACGATTTATGCCAGACTCTATCGAAGGCTTTCGATATGTCTAGTGCAATAGAAAAAGTCTCACCGAAGTCCCGAAAGGAGGATGACCAAGAGTTAGTAAGATATGAAAGAAGATCACCAGTAGTGCGACCCTTAAGGAAGCCATACTGGCGATCTGAGAGCAGATTATGAGAAGAGAAATGCTTAAGAAAATTTGGAAGCAAGAATAGTTTCAAAAACTTTAGAAAGACGAGAGATGAGAGCAATTGGACTATAGTTGGAGGGTTGAGAGCGGTCACCCTTCTTTGGGACAGGTTGAATGTGAGTAAACTTCCAGCATGAAGGGAAGACGTTAGAGGATAGACAGAGACGAAAGAGTTTGCCTAGGCAGGGAGTCAGCACGGAAGCATAGTTTTTGAGAACAACAGGAGGAACACCATCCGGACCGTACGCCTTATTAGTGTTAAGCCCAGAGAGGGTAGAAAGTACATCTTTAGAAGAGATTAGGATATTAGGCATAAGTAAGAGAGAGGAGGGCGGAGAGGGAGGAATAGCACCGGAATCATCCAAGGTGGAGTTTCTAGCAAAAGTTTGAGCGAAGAGTTTAGCTTTGTCAGAGGAAGAAGTGATGGTAGTGCCATCAGAGTGGGAAAGGGGAGGGAAAGACGAGGAAGAGAAATTGTTGGAGAGGTTTTTGGCTAGATGCCAGAAAGCTTGGGAAGAGCTAGAGTTGGATAGTTCAGTGCATTTATTATTGATGAAAGAGTGTTTGGCAAGTCGAAGAACAGATTTGGCTTGATTCCGGGCAGAAACATAAGAAGAATGAGAGTCTTGAGTTTTAAGGCGTCGGTACCGTTTGAATGCTTCCTCCTTATTGTGGACAGCAGTAGAACAGGCGTGAGTAAACCAAGATTTTTTAACATTAGTCCGAGAGAAAGAGAATGGAATGTATGCTTCCATGCCCGATAGGATTACCTCGGTAATGCGTTCAGCACTCTCCGAGGGTCCCCGGCCACGGAAGCAGAAATAATTCCATGGGAAATCAAAGAAGTACTGCCGGAGAGCCTCCCAGTCGGCAGCGCCAAAGTGCCACAAGCGCCGCCGGCTAGTAGGATCGGGTGGCCGTACTGGAGAGATAGGACAGGTGACAGAGATAAGTTTATGGTCGGAGGAGCCCAGAGGAGAGAAAAGATCGACAGTATAAGGAGAAGGGTTAGAAGTTAGAAACAAGTCAAGAATGTTGGGCCGATCTCCGATGCGATCCGGAATACGGGTGGGTTGCTGAACTAACTGCTCTAGGTCATTTATGATAGAGAAGACGTAGGCTTGTTCACCAGGTGGATCAGTAGTGTGAGAGGAGAGCCATTGGCGGTGGTGAACGTTGAAATCTCCTAAGATGGAGATTTCTGAGAAAGGAGAAATGGATAGAATGTGTTCCACTGTAGAGTTTAGATAGTCAAAGAATTTGGGAAAGTTGGTAGAGTTAGGGGAAAGATAGACAGCACAGAAATATTTAGTAAGAGAATGACAGGAAAGTTTGTCATCTTCAGTGAAATTAAAATGAGAAAATTAAAATATTATAGCTAAATCAGGACAATAAGTCAGTCCAAAAGAGTTTAAAACACAGCAAACACAGAGAACAAAATACAACAACACAAAACACAATTGCTGAGGGGCACAGGGCCCTGGGTGGGGCTTTGGTTTCCCTGACGTTTCCGCACCCTCCTCAGCTCCCCGCCATGGAGTGGCTTCGGTCACCCAGGCTTTATTGTGGTAAGCAGGGAAGGTTCTGTGGAGGCGCTCGGCTGTGGCCTTGGCTTTGCTCTGGGCTTTGGGGCTGTTTGGCCAGGCAGCTTGGGGAACAACAACAACAACAACAACACAAAACCCGGGAAAGTCTGGGAAATTAAAAATAGGGGGAGACTAAAAAGAAAATATATTAATTACTAGGGAGGGACTCTAAAACCTCAAGATATTTGAAGATCTACAGCAAAAACAAGTTAATTGACCATATGCAGAGGAATAGCATATTGGTTATTATTAAGGGAAGGTTTATCTTTATATATATAGAGAGACTCTAATATTCTAAGGTTGGTAGAATTACATGACTCAAGTATACTAAAATCGCGGGGGTTGACAGACACATTACAACTGTAACAGTGATCTCTTACTGCTGAGTGAGGAGGCGTGCTTATAGAGAGACCTGTTCTGCTGGACTGACCCATATGTTCGTCGATTCTTGTTTTGAAAGCTCTGATAGTGCTTCCAATATACCCTGTATGGCAACTAGGGCACTGAAATTTATAAACAATCGACGATCGCAGGGCGTTGGGCAGACGATCTTTGAAGCAGAATAATTAACGAACCTTGAAATAATTTTTGTGAATGAATCTAAACTGGATTTGAGGGTAAAAATTAGAGAGTTTATCCTTAAGTGCTCTTTCTAATTTATCAGATACGTTGCCAAGAAACGGTAGTTTAAAATACACTTCCTCCCTACTCACAGTGTACACAGTTTGTTTGGGATGATAAATACTATGCAAACAAATTCTGACTTGCTTATCAAAAATCATAGAAGTAAATCCATTATTGACAAAGTTATTTCTTAAAAAAACAATCTCCTCGTGAAACAAGCCATATGTTGAGGTTAGTTGATAAGCTCTATGAAGAAGAGTCTTAATTGAGTTAATCATGTGTCGCCCAGACAAAGGAAGGGGTGTTGTATTACTGAATAAATTAGATTATGTTTCTAAAATGCATACTATTTTGAAAGACCCCACTAAATTTGTTGAGTTTCCTGAAGTTGATATCTTTAAAGTTAGTCTGAGAATTGAAGATAAGATATGTAGAATAATTAAACGCTTGGTAAGTTTCGGAAGTATCTCTGAAGATTCAGCTCAATCAATTAGACCTAGTGGTTCATCCCTTGCTACCCTATACTGCTTGCCGAAAGTTCACAAACCAAATGTCCCCCCTGAGACCTATAATGGCGGCTTACAATACTGCTTCACATCTATTGAATAAATTTGTAGTCTCTATCCTTTCAATGTTCACTGTTAATGAGTATACAATTAAAAATTCATATAAACTTTTCAATTCGCTTTCTGGTTTCAAATTACCGCCCTCTGCTCATCTTTGTAGCTTTGATATCACTTCATTATTTACTAATGTCCCAGTTAACGAAACCATAGACCTGTGTATTGATTTAGTGTTCAGTGGAGTTCAGAGTTATTTGGGTATGAACAAAGCTTTCTTCAAAAGTTTATTAAGTGCTTGTGTTAAAGACTGTAATTTTATCTTTAATAATGAGGTTTATAAACAGATGGATGGTGTGGCAATGGGTGCGCCTCTTGGTCCTACTTTTGCAAATATTTTTCTCTGTCATTGGGAGAAGAAATGGTTAGATAATTGGCCCTCTACATTTAAACCCATATTGTACCGTCGCTACGTCGACGACTCCCTACTGGTTTTCAAAGCAAAATTTCGTGCTGTTTTGTTCCTAGATTACCTAAATGTTAAACATAAGAATATAAAGTTTACTATCGAGAACGAAGAAAATGTGAGATTACCCTTTCTGGATCTGTTGTTAACTAAAGTAATGACAGTTTGTTAATGTCCATATTTCGAAAACCTACATTCTCAGGCTTAGGTACTAGTTTCTTTAGCAATTGCTCTCTCAAGTTTAACGTTAACTCAATTAAGACTCTTCTTCATAGAGCTTATCAACTAACCTCAACATATGGCTTGTTTCACGAGGAGATTGTTTTTTAAGAAATAACTTTGTCAATAATGGATTTACTTCTATGATTTTTGATAAGCAAGTCAGAATTTGTTTGCATAATATTTATCATCCCAAACAAACTGTGTACACTGTGAGTAGGGAGGAAGTGTATTTTAAACTACCGTTTCTTGGCAAGGTATCTGATAAATTAGAAAGAGCACTTAAGGAAAAACTCTCTAATTTTTACCCTCAAATCCATGTTAGATTCATTCACAAAAATGATTTCAAGGTTCGTTAATTTTTCTGCTTCAAAGATCGTCTGCCCAACGCCCTGCGATCGTCGATTGATTATAAATTTCAGTGCCCTAGTTGCGATACAGGGTATATTGGAAGCACTATCAGAGCTTTCAAATCAAGAATCGACGAACATATGGGTCAGTCCAGCAGAACAGGTCTCCCTATAAGCACGCCTCCTCACTCAGCAGTAAGAGATCACTGTTACAGTTGTAATGTGTCTGTCAACCCCCGCGATTTTAGTATACTTGATTCATGTAATTCTACCCACCTTAGAATATTAGAGTCTCTCTATATATATAAAGATAAACCTTCCCTTAATAATAACCAATATGCTATTCCTCTGCATATGGTCAATTAACCTGTTTTTGCTGTAGATCTTCAAATATCTTGAGGTTTTAGAGTCCCTCCCTAGTAATATTATATTTTCTTTTTAGTCTCCCCCATTTTTAATTTCCCAGACTTTCCCGGGTTTTGTGTTTTTTGTATTTTGTTCTCTGTGTTTGCTGTGTTTTAAACTCTTTTGGACTGACTTATTGTCCTGATTTAGCTATAATATTTTAATTTTCTCATTTTAGATTCACTGAAGATGACATAGGATATGTCGAAACGTTTGTTAATAAAGATGCTGTTGGTTGCTACCTTGGTTCTCCTTTTCCTCTACAATGTGCGGTTCCCCAAGAACAAACCTATATCTCATATATATATATATATATATATATATATATATATATATATATATATCATTTCTGCAATGGAGCTTCCTCTTGGGAATCGAAGTCTCACAAGGAAAAGGAGAACCAGCGTAGTAGCGAAAATCTTATCTTTATTGGTTACCAAACGTTTCGGAGAAAACAGTCTCCATCTTCAGTCAATCTAAAATAAATGAAAGTTTACATAAGAAATAAAACAAATAATTACATATGTATGTGAAATATCAAGCAGTAAGGTTCGTATGAATATGAACCGAGAAGAGCTAAACATAATAAAACAAAAACTATGTATTAAGAGAACAGCGTTAAGCTAAACTTAAACAAATAATACTAATAAGAGGGTATACAATAAAGTACGAAAAGAAAATGGAAGGATATTTACTGAGTGAAGAGGTGTTACAGTGGCCGTGTTGTTCAGGCTAGGCTTTAATTTATTTATATAGATTGATTCTGAGGTGATAAGGTCACAGCGTGAATGGCATGTGGTTAGTATCTGGAAGTCTGTGGAAGAGAAAGAGTGATCAAACTGATGAGAGTGATCGCGGATAGCAGAAGTGGAAGGCTTAGAAATCAACCTGCCTGTTCGAATGGATTTACCTTGGTGCTCCCGGATACGGTGAAGCAACCAACGTGAGGTGCAACCCACGTATCTAGCAGTACAGCTAGAACAGGTGAACTGGTAAACCACATTGGAATGAAGGTTCATAGGAAGAGAAGAAGTATGTTTGAGGAAATTTCCTATAGTGTGATTATTAGAAAAAACTAACTTGAAATTGATATGTGGGTAGGAGTTGCGAAGAGTTTTTTTGGAGGGATTTCCTAATTTCATAGCTAAGTGGCCCTAAGGGGAGGTGTGGTGGAGTGGTCTTGCCACTGGCCTGGTAATCCAAAGGTCCCGGATTCAAATCCCGATGTATCAATGGGAAGATATTATTGGGATGTAATTTGTGCTGTACCTAGTATCAGTGCATTACCACAAGCCCACCGAAACGTCAATAAAATACCCTCATTGTTCCCTGATTAAATAGCACAGTATTAATTCCATATTCAAAATATGCTATAGGGGTGCAATGCCTGGTGAGTTATCTGCTCAACAGGTGGCGTTGTGTGTGTGTAAGTGTGAGAGTCCGAGTGTAGGGGGTGAGACAGTGAAGCACGGGAACGAGGTGGCTTCAGAGATGGGGTCGTTTCGGGCCATGAGTGAGCACCGTGCCTCATGTGAAGGCAAAATGGCAGGTGCTCGTTGTACTCTACGTGCTTCACATGTCTCACTCCCTGAACAAGACCTCACAGGCTTCACTTTATTGTTAAAGCGGTCAATGTTAAGCCTATGCCCGAGGAAGTAAGTTGGGATTATAAATATAATCAAAACTAGTGTCTTTTTGTACGGTTTGAACTGGGGGGGGTGGGCAGAGCTTAGAGTAAAGAAAATGGTTCAGGAATTTGTTAAACATATGAGTGGGGTATTTATTATTAGTAAAGAAGTTATAATTGCCCTCCATATTTTAAACCCATATTCTACCGTAGGTACATGGATGACACATTCTTGATTTTTAAGCACCCACTCAAATCGAACTGTTTCTGTTATACCTAAACTCACAACATCCCAGTATCAGATTCACACATGAAGTAGAAGATAATCATAAATTCTCCTTCCTTGATACTCTTATCACCAAACACCCTACTTCCCTTTCCACTAGTGTTTATCGTAAGCCCACTTTTACCGGTCTAGGTACAAATTTCTTAAGTTTCATACCTCTTAAATATAAAACCAACAGTATCATGACTCTTCTTAACAGAGCATACAATTCCTGTTCATCTTGGCTTTCGTTTCACTCTGAAACCTGTTTCCTTCTTAACTTCTTTACTAATAATAAATACCCCACTCATATGTTTAACAAATTCCTGAACCATTTTCTTAACTCTAAGCTCTGCCCACCCACCCCAGTTCAAACCGTACAAAAAGACACTAGATATTTTAAACTTCCATATTTAGGGCCACTTAGCTATGAAATTAGGAAATCCATCCAAAAAACTCTTCGCAACTGCTACCCACATATCAATTTCAAATTAGTTTTTTCTAATAATCACACTATAGGAAATTTCCTCAAACATACTTCTTCTCTTCCTATGAACCTCCATTCCAATGTGGTTTACCAGTTCACCTGTTCTAGCTGTACTGCTAGATACGTGGGTTGCACCTCACGTTGGTTGCTTTCAACCGTATCCGGGAGCACCAAGGTAAATCCATTCGAACAGGCAGGTTGATTTCTAAGCCTTCCACTTCTGCTATCCGCGATCACTCTCACCAGTTTTGATCACCCTTTCTCTTCCACAGACTTCCAGATACTAACCACATGCCATTCACCTGTGACCTTATCACCTCAGAATCAATCTATATAAATAAATTAAAGCCTAGCCTGAACAACACGGCCACTGCAACACCTCTTTTCACTCAGTAAATATCCTTCCATTTTATTTTCGTACTTTATTGTATACCCTCTCTTATTAGTATTATTTGTTTAAGTTTAGCTTAATGCTGTTCTCTTAATACATAGTTTTTGTTTTATTATGTTTAGCTCTTCTCGGTTCATATTCATACGAACCTTAATGCTTGATATTTCACATACATATGTAATTATTTGTTTTATTTCTTATGTAAATAAAAGTAAAGTAATGGTGTGTAATAGAGGAGAGCATAGGGTGAATCTAGATGTGAGGCTGGATGGGGAAATATTGGAACAAGTAGAGTGTTTTAAACATCTAGGAGGAACGATAAGCAGGAGTGGAGGTATGGAAGTGGAGGTAAAACAGAGAGTGTGTGAAGGAAGGAAGGTTTTCGGAGCAATGGGAAGTATGTGGAAGACAAGAAATCTCGGAGTGAAAGTAAAAAGTGCACTGTATCAAGGAATTGTTGTGCCAACAGTGATGTATGGGGCTGAGACATGGGCTCTGAAGAAAAAGGAGAAAAGAGGGCTGGATGTGATGGAGATGAGCTGCTTGAGGAGTATGTGTGGAGTTACTCGTAGAGACAGATTGAGGAATGAAGAGATACGTAGGAGAGTGGGGCAGCAGGAACATTTGTCAGCCAGAGTGGACAGAAGGGTGCTGAGCTGGTATGGTCATGTTGAACGAATGGGAGATGAAAGGCTTACAAAGAGAATATGTTAGTCAGGTACAAGGGGAGATAGAAGGGCAGGAAGACCCCCATTGAGATGGAGAGACTGTGTAAGAAAGGCTTTGGATGATAGAGGAATGACTATAGATCAGGCAGGGGAAGTGGTGGTGGACAGGAGTGAATGGAGAATGCTTGTGAATAGTTGATGTGAAACACGTGGTCATTTGGAGTAAGGGGTCGGGCGCAAGTTCGACTAGATAATAGTCCATCAGGCGCCTGGCCCGGGGGGACGATTAATATGAAGGGTGTGCCTGGAAGTGTGGTGGGAGGGCTTGTGGCTTTGGCTCCGCTGCATGTCTGCCTGCCGAGATCGGAACCTCTCCGGGTGGTCAGGGACTGGGGGAGTGCTGGAGCGACCTTGGTAACCCTGGTCTCTGGGTCTTCTCCTGGGTGACCTGGATGTGTGTGAGTTGGTGTTTTTTATCTGTGTTTATTTTTTGTTTTATGTTGTTTTTGTGTTTTCCCTGTTCTTGCTCTGTCTTGAGTCGGCTACCCCCAAAATGGGGATTGGGTCTGAGCATATAGATAGATAGATAGATAGATTTCTTATGTAAACTTTCATTTATTTTAGATTCACTGATGATGGAGACTGTTTTCTCCGAAACGTTTGGTAACCAATAAAGATAAGATGTTCGCTACTACGCTGGTTCTCCTTTTATATATATATATATATATATATATATATACTGTATGTTTGCTTTATACAGTTCATCTAAGTAAGGATTTCAGTGAAACACTGAGTAAAACTGAGTTATAATTAAAAGTGTCTAAGACAAGTTCTCTTTAGGTTCAACCCAGACCAGAACTCCCCTCCAGAACTGCTGGCAGGGAGAACAAGTTCAACTGATTTAATGTGAGTTATACAGAGTTATTAAAATTTTGAGGAAGCGGATGACCATATCCCAAAAGGAAATGTCTAAGTAAGAAAGTAAACAAAAATGCATTAAGAATATGTTAAGAGAACTTATATGTTCGAAGCAGAAGCAGTGTTGCATTCAAACTTACAAATCGGGAGATAGTAAA
Organism: Paralithodes platypus; assembly: GCA_032716605.1. Lineage (NCBI taxonomy): Eukaryota > Metazoa > Arthropoda > Malacostraca > Decapoda > Lithodidae > Paralithodes > Paralithodes platypus. The sequence goes on from CM064529.1 coordinate 33,492,830, forward strand.
TGAGGTCTTTACTAACTGTCATTGGAAATGCGATCGTTAAGTTGTAAATCATATGGTAGGCATATTGGTGTAACATATTGAGTTTGATTGTTACATCGGATAGATGTAGGAGTTTTTAGGTTATTTTTAGTTCAACCTGCTGTTGTGAATAATAACTCTGATATTACAGGCAATGATGTAGCCAACACCTTAGTCAGTTGTCAGATCACTTAATAACTTGTTAACAATCACGGGATTTGAGCTGATCCCGAGGCTTCGAGATTTTTTTTTTTTTTTTTTCGTCCAACTACCGACGTAATCTTTACGATACTTGTGACTACTCACTTGGTAATGTGTAACAAGTTAAATTTGTGCAATTGTTCATGACATTTAACATTCACACTAGTAGTACTTGTAACTGAAGTGAAAGAATATATCTAGTCGGTACTCTCAGACGTAAATGGCCAAGGTGGGTGGATGGGGTACTCGGACATTTGGGCCACAGGACAAAATATGAAAAAACAAAAATCGAATTTTCTTTACAATAGCATTTTATTTCACAGTTTACTATTTACATAATATATATATATATATATATATATATATATATATATATATATATATATATATATAATATAAAAGTTGATCCAATTACAATCGCATTTTATCTAATTTCAAAGTTTACTATTTACATACTATGTACAGTAGCCCAACTAAGTTTTGCGACAATATTATATACGTGGCACCTGTCTAGTTTGCACTCTTGTTCCTGTTTGTTTATTATAGGGCTGTGGGGGCAGGCCCAATTAATCCTGCCGGAGACCATCACAGGTACGCAATCACAGGCGGCCGAGACGACCCGAACGCCGCAGGAAGTCTTTGGTGTGCTGGAGCACCTGGACACGGAGGGCCGGGTCCAGCCCACTGCCCCCCAACAGGACGGGGAGGGTAAAGGTGGAGACCCCCAGGGAGCGGAGGCTGCACCGGAGGAGGGTTCTATGGGAATCGAAGCGAGGGCAGTGAAGCAGGAAGTGCTCTACCGTTTCATCCACCGACCGGCACCACGGGCAGAAAGGGTCAGGCACCAGTCGCAGACGGAATAGGTGAGAGCCCAGTCCAACATGGCCTATGCGGAGACGGACCAGAGCAGTGTCAAGGGGGTGGAGGGAAGTTTGCACTCCCGTCCCAAGCCCGTGTCTAGCAGAGACCGTGGTGTCTAGGCAGGCGCCACCGCCACCGGGGCTACCGCCACCTGCGCTACCACAGACAGGGCACACACACAGTACTCGCAAATGCTGGGCGCTACATGCAGTAGGACAATATTGCTATCATTATTTGTTTGTATCATATTAGAACTCTCTCTAACTCTCTAACTCTCTCTCTCTCTCTCACTGAGGTTAATATCAATCAATTTTCACGCTACACTATTTGTAGATTAATTAGCACACACACACACACGCACACACATAAGCGGAAGGCAAAGTTCAGTGTTATAAACCCACATTCTTCACTGATTTCCTTGATAAAGCAATGAGGTGTAAATAATTGTGTTCTTTTATCTAATTAACCCTTTGAAGATTCGATACGCATTTCTGTTCTGTTTTATGGTAATTATTAGACGATTTTATTCAGATTAGGAAGGGTATATGGAAGTCAGAGGGTTGATCGAGCTAGTCTTTGCCCTTTTAATAACCACAGATCCTTCCTAAGCTGTATAAAATCGTCTAATGATAGCCAAAATAAAGTGCTAAAATGCATCAGAGCTTCAAGGGGTTAACACTGTAGATAATACAGGTATGTTATAATCTGCATCATCTTGCAGTGCTGGGTTATACGAGGAGTTATATTTGCAACATCTGCATCAGGTAATATTATTAATGATAAGAACGTATTAACCCATAATGTACCGGAGACGTCCTTTTCTTCCTATTCTAGCAACTATTACGCGATGTTATTCAGCTTTGGAAAGACCTCCAGCCATAATAAGGCTTCAAACTATCTCAACCAACCCTTTTAACTACCACAGATCCTTCCTAAGCTGCATAATATCGTCTTAATATACCTAGAATATAATTGAAAAGACGTCGCTGGCATTCAAAGGGTTAATATACAGCTAAAGTTTTTACTGTTTCTATGAGATACTATTAGAATATAGACAATTATCGTTACCGTATCATGATTTTAGAATCTAACTTCGATGAAATTATGTCTACTATGGAAATATATGGGAGTATAACTAAACATTATTTAGTTTACCGGGTATATAATTTAAGTTCTGTTTTACAGAATTTTACACACACACACACACACACAGTGGTCCGTAGCATGTTGGTTAGCGCACTGGGTTCACAGCCAAAAGGACACGGGTTCCATTCCCGGGCGGGAAAGAAACATTTGGGCAATTCTTCTTACACAATGCGCCTCTTTAGACCTAGCAGTAAAAAATAGGCCTCTGGAATAACAGGCCACTTACGACGTCTTTTTTAATGTTGGTGGTCTATTACTAGCTGGACGGTACCGTACAGGTCAACCAAACACTCAAAATCCAGATATCGGCAATTGGCTGATTACAGATTACATGCATATCTACAGCCACTCCAACCATGCATTAACACTTTACGCAATATTTTCCAAGGTCGAACTTGTTTCGGTTAAAAGTAAATAAATAAATAAATAAAAAGACATGAAGCTGTAATTATTGGAAACTGAGGTGAACAGAAAATCCTCAATACTCTCTTGCCCACAGCACAACTAGTCATCCATTCAGGCTCATCAGGCTGCTAAGGTTACTGAACGCTGTAGTATGGTTGGGATTAGCGAGAGTGGGGTGTTGGATCTTTACCGGTGGCAAAAAAAGTGGGAAGAAGGGCAACTGACAAACCGACATAGAAGTGGAGCTAAGCGGAAAACCACGTCATAACAGGACCAAGAAATTAAACAGTATATATATGTATAACCATCCATTTTCCAGTGCCTACGAAGCTAAGCAACATTTGCAATTTCAACCTCTGCAGAAACTATACGCAAGATATTGAAGGAGATGAGATATAAACATAGATCACCAGCTGTCAAGCCAAAGCTAACCAAGAGGCACAAACAAACTAGGCTTGATTTCGCTCGACTATGTGTTGACCAGGGCATTGACTATTGGGCAAGAGTTGTTTTGATAATGTCAGAGAGGTTCCATAATAGTACCAGGATGATTAAAATTGCATTACTTAGCCGAGGTGGCGGGGGTTCTTCAAATAAGAATAAAAGTGGCTTCCTTTATCCGCTCATGACGGAGTGGTTACGGTGATCAACTCTCCCAAACATACCTGGAATGAGTGGGTTCGAATCCTGGTCAGGATACCTCTATCCCAACCAAGAGTTCTTTTCTCAGACAAGAACACTTTCAGCTCAACCACGCATGGGTCGAAGACTGCGCTGTTGGAGGCCTAGGAACACACGGCATGTGAGTTAGTCCTAGTTGATATTGTGCATAAAATATAGAATAGTCATCATACAGAGTAATACATTCCATCATATCACTCTTGGCTAATTTCATGTTAACCGAGCATTATATAACTTCTTAACTTCATTACTCATCCACTAATACCCCTAACTTACTAGTTAACTCCTTACTTAAATTTTTCAAATACTATTAAGCTGGCATGACTTTATATAATATGCACATTAGCCACTCCTGTCTATACCATCGGTTGTTTACCTAAAAAACAACCACGTTGGGTTTAGTAACTCATCCTTGCCACCTCGCCCGCCACTATCTGTGCAATATAGGATAGATCTGCCCCTATTACTTCCCTCCCCCCTTAGTGAATGCATATAACTTGTTTGCGAATATAATACATAATACTTTACCTAAACTAGCATTGGTGAACAGAGAGACCAGTGTATCATGATAATCAATAAATATATACTCATTAACCCCATTAGGATTGACTAATTTTGGCAGTTTAATCGGGCTTTTCATTAGAGGGTTTATACAACTTAAGGAGGTTCTGTAGGAATTATAGGGACACATACTATGTCATTTGACTTTCATATTCCCTTTCTACTCTGAATAAAATAGTATAATGCTAGTCTGAATAAACTGCCAAATACGAGTCCTGATTCCACTAGGCCTACATAAACATTAACATAAACACAAATCATAAAAAAGGGATTTTTTCATAGGACTGACTCCATGGGCTGACTGGCCCATGGTATAAAGACTAATATTAGTCTTTATACCATGGGCTGGCCCATTCACGGCGGATCCCATTGACAATCAGCACATCACAGCCATGTGCCTATCTAATTATGTTTCTAAGCTTTCTGTCGTTATTGATCCTACTGTAGTAATCGGTAGCCTATTTTACATATCTACCAAACTGTTGCATGCTTATCACGGAGCAGCAGTCAGTTTTCCACATCGTCTTTGTGAATTCCACTTACAACTAAACCATCTGTATAATATCCTCTCTTATTTTACACTTCTAATATATGCAAGCCTAATGTTTTCCCAAGTCCCCTTTCTTTTGTACTGACCATATCATGTATTTCATGATATTCACTACCTCAATAATCTTTTACTTCTGTTAAATGTTCTAACCCATTCTGGCTATAATTCCGTGTCATTTGGCCTTAGTCGTCAGACGTTAGAATATTATTGATGTTCTAATGGTCTATTATTCTGGATTGTTTTGCCATTCTTCTTTGTACCGCCACTTTCAATCAATCTATGGACACTGGACAGCAACATTTAAAACATAATCCATGTGAAGCCTTACTAAGGACGGGTGAAATTTTAAAATTACGTTTGTTGTTATTCACGCTTCTACATATCTATCTAAAAACTCTGATTTTAAACAATACTGCATTGTTTTTTTGGTTTCATATCACGACTGACGATGACTTTCAAATTTTTTGTAATAATTGAGTTACTTAATTCCATGTTATTTAGCCATCTAGATACCACTGATATTGCGTCTTGCCCCTGCCACCACTCAGATTGGTGAACAAATTATATATTTTTTTCTTCTGAGATATAGCAGGTGGCTACTGGCTACCCTGGCCTTGAGTAAGGGAGATGGGTAATGGAATCGGACATCACAAGAATGCATTGAGCTATTGAATCTCCTCATACGGGAGATATATGGCGCGTAATTATTGACGAAGTTAATATTGTTAAATTTATATCCTGAGATTTCTGTCGATTTCCCAATTTTCACTAAACTGCATGTATTGCCCATTCGGGTAGTGTATCAAATTATTTTTGGAGAGCATGAATCGTTATCAGGATCAATAATTCAACCTATTTTTAGTGTCATTTAAAAAATTACCTATCTTTTTAGTTAGGCCTAAATCAAGCTTGGGCGTTAATGTAAAAGATGAACAATTGAGGAACTAAAACTGACCATCGTGTTAGATCCCAACCTTCACTACACCCAATCTGATTGTATAGGCTACTACTAATGTTATTTTTTTGTTTCCTACTAATTCGCCATGGTCTAATTCACGTAATATAGTTCGCCCTATTCCAGAAGCTGTTTCTTTAATCAGCAATCTTTCATGTGGATATTTATCGAAAACTTTACTGACATGTCAATATCTTTGAAGGTATATTTTTGTCTTAGTTTATCGATTCGTATGCTTGGGAAAAGAAAGGTTAATAGATAGCGAGACACTCGCAGCCAACACGGATAAATTCCATTACAAGATTGATGATTAAGCATTTAACAAATGTGACTGCAGCATACTACTCTTAATTTGACGTTTGTAATTTAGTCAGTAGCCAGTCCTATAATTATTCTCACAAGGGGTAGGGATTATCAACAAGAAACACATGAAAGGAGGGGGAAAAAAAAGAGGTGGCAGGGGAAGAATCCATACAGCAGTTCGCACACAAACATTCGGAAACCTCAATCACTTATTAGCCCCCAAGATCACTGGCTTCACCTCAGATGCTATTGACGTCCAGACAAATTAAGTCTCGTAGCCATTTAGCTGTATAAAATTACAATTCTTTTTAGTAACATCAAATACATATAAACGTTTAGGATAACTCATACAATATATACCCGGTGCCAGCGAACTTGGCGCTAATCCTGACCGCATAACATCTCATAACTAACAAAAACAAAACAAAAACACAAACACAAAATATAAATACATATACAGTATATGAGTAGATCAGGAAATAGATGTAGAGATTGACAACCCGTTTCTCGAATACTTTCTACACCAACACCAAGTATAGTGTTTCATAGGGGTTCTGTTTAGAACAATCACTAACAAGTGTATAATAGATTACATAATACAATACATGCAACTCATTGTATTCATTTTAACTTATGTATAGAAATGGATCTATAAAGTAGTTTGTCGCACGTAAATATATTTGTATTTAACGGAGAGAGAGAGAGAGAGAGAGAGAGAGCGAGAGCGAGAGCGAGAGCGAGAGCGAGAGAGAGAGAGAGCCTTCTATTATGATACAAACAAATAATGAAGGCAATATTGTCATATGTAGTGCCCAGCAATTGCGAGTACTGTGTCTGTGTGCCCTGGCTGTGGTAGCGCAGGTGGTGGCGGCGCCTGCCTAGACACCACGGGTCTCAGCTAGACACGGGCTTGGGACGGAAGTGCAAACTAGACAGGTGCCACGTACCTAATATTTTGTCGAAAAATTTAGTTGCGCTACTGTACATATTATTTACATACATAGGTTAGTAGATTACAAAATCAACAAAGGACATTACAAAAAAAAATTATGATTCGTAGTCCAAACATCCACCTTAGGTGGCCCCCGTGGATCAAAACATTCAATGTTGCTGGCCCATGGCCAAAACGTCTGTGGCCCAAACATCCGTGGCCAAAATGTCCTACATTCTGTGGATGGGTAGTGGGGTACCTACGGCTCAAGATATTACTGCAATACGATATAAAGAATGAAAAATATTATCATTTTGAATCATGCGTAAATTTTCAATTTCTGGTAATCAATTTTTTTTTTTTTTTTTTTTTTTTTTATATATTCCAACTTACTTCCTCTCGGGCATAGACTGAGAGCCTTAACATTCACCGTTTTGCAATGAACAGTGAAGCCCGTGAGGTCTTGTTCCAGTCTAGGGAGTGAGACATGTGAAGCACGTAGAGTACAACGAGCACCTGCCATTTTGCCTTCACATGAGGCACGGTGCTCACTCATGGCCCGAAACGACCCCATCTCTGAAGCCACCTTGTTCCCGTGATTCACTGTCTCACCCCCTACACTCGGACTCTCATACTTACACACACACAACGCCACCTGTTGAGCAGATAACTCACCAGCCATTGCACCCCTATAGCATATTTTGAATATGGGAATATTCATACAGTGCTATTTAATCAGGGAACAATGAGGGTATTTTATTGACGTTTCGGTGGGCTTGTGGTAATGCACTGATACTAGGTACAGTCTACGACAGAACTTGTTGTCATGGCCTGAGGCAATGTGTTAGTTCACTTATCTTTTAATAGATGGCCCTTTAATCGCTTCTAATAAAAGGGGGCGGGGTTAGCATAGAGGTTGGAATGAGGAGGAGTCAAACGTGTGTGTGTGTGTTCTAGAACAGCACTCAGAATAACTTTATTTTAACATAACACACAGGCTATATTATTAGACTAGCCCATGCCGGATCACACATCAGGTGTTGCGTTATTTATGGAATTTAATATACAGACAATCAAGTTTCTATCCTACGAACTTCCCATTCCCCCCTCCTCCCCTTCTCTCTGCTGCCGTCCCCTATCTCCCCCTTCTCTCTTTTTCTCTCCCCCTTCTCTCTCCTAACCGAATATATAATTTTCCTCATCGTCGTGTTCAAAGCTGTCCATAAAAACATCTTTGGTGTTTTAATAATACTGTTCTTTTTACCTTTACTGATTCTCAATTATTAACTCGTATTCTATTATTTACCTTATACAATGTGTTATAGAAAATAAATATATACAGTATGCTCCGTTGCAAAACACTCAAAGTTGCCAACCTTGGCGTCCTGGTTAGTGTAAACAATCGTATAAATATATAAGTAATTGAAACGGGATGTTACAATCCACGCATCAAGACAAGTTGGATCACATTGCAATCTAGCTTTGACCAAATTATAACCAAATATATATATCATAAAGACAAGATAATATCGGCTCAGTTAGAGAAAACACTTTAGATGAGCCGAAACGTGTTTTTTTTGTAATAAAAACTAATTTTCATATTAGAGTAAAAAAAAAAAAATCCATACCACTATTCACAGCACTGTGGTTGACCAATTCATAATCTACCTTAACATGTTGTTGTTGTTGTTGTTGTTGTTCCCCAAGCTGCCTGGCCGAACAGCCCCAAGGCCCTGTTGAAGGCCAAGGCCATAACCGAGTGCCCCCACAGAACCCTCCCTGCCGACCACAATAAAGCCTGAGTGACCGAAGCCACTCCATGGCGGGGAGCTAAGGAGGGTGCGGAAACGCCCGGGAAACCAAAGACCCACCCAGGGCCCTGTGCCCCTCAGCAATTATGAAGCGAAAGTTGAGGGGCAAAGGAAAAATGTGACGCTTTGGCTTCCAATCTTGGTAGATTGGGAGGTCAATCCACGGAAGAGGCCCCGTCACTTGAGATCTAGAAAATATATAAGTAAAAGGAACAGTCAGAGTAAGCTATGGGTATGGCAGAGATCGCTCAGTTCTCACTCTGATAGACCAGCCCATCACCACATGACTAGAACCCAATCCTCTCAGCATCAGCTAGGAAAGGCCCTAGAAAGCCGCCTTTGGCGGGGGATAGCTCCCCTATTTCAACCCCTTTCGGGGTTGGGCATCCGCCTACCTTAACATGTCATATTACATATTACCTTAACATGTAATATGACACGCTATGATTATTGCATTATACTTTTCTCAGTGGATTCTTAATTACTAGCTTAATTACTGTGGCTTTCCATTATCAGTAAACAGTTCGGCGTTACCCATTGTAATGATTTACTATAAAGTAAGTCATCAAATTGAACAATTAACGATAATCCAAGCAATCTTGTTATGTTGTTTTAAAGTTGATATACTGTAAATTGTTTAGGCTTTTATATTTTTACTTCGTATTGTTTAAATTATCGTCCAAACATAATTAAAAGTATACTATAGCTCTGTGTATGTTACCTTGAATTTAATTTAATATGTATTATTTCACCATCATTATGTTACGGTGAACATTGGAAACACATACACATTATATAATACATATAAAGGGATCTTAAATGTAAACATTTACAATTTATATTTATGAAATCAATATGATCTCAACCCACAAGCTGCATCAACTACCTCCTGTATTCTCGTTGGAGCTGATTTAAACATTTTCCAACTTATATTAGGGCGGCGACTGTTCACTGTTCATTGTACAGCGGTGAATGTTAAGGCTCTCAGCCTATGCCCGAGAGGAAGTAAGTTGGAATATAAAAAAAAAAAAAAAAAAAAAAAAAAAAAAGTCAGGTGAAGGTATTGAAGGATAAGCCTTCACAACGGCACCTCGTAGCTACTTTCTACTTTTCCTATTTTCTGAAGAGTGTAGAGAGGGGAGAAGGGGTGTTGGAGAGAGACGAAGTTGTTATAGTGGCTTTATGTGTGTTATTAGTCTGTATACGTCGTAAGGCTCAGGATGGCCATGACACACACTGAAGACAGCAGCATCTCAATAATGCTAATACCTTTTCTAGTTTGCCTGGACCAGTGAGTGTGTGTGTGTGTGTGCTTGTGTGTGTGTGTGTGTGTGTGTATGTGTGTGTGTGTGTGTGTGTGCGTTTTATGTTATCATGTGTGAGTGATTTGTGCCCATTACGTTGTATGTGATCATGTGTGTGATGTGCGTTTTATGTTATTGGGTGTGAGTGTGTGTGTGTCTGTTTTGTATCCTGTGTTAGTGTTGGTGTGGGTTGGTTGGTGCTTGAATGTGATGGACAGAGGAGAGAGGTTGAAGCGCCGTCTCCTCAAACATTACAAATTGTGGAGGTCACAAGTATATGTATTATCCAACTTATTCCTTAAGCCAACACAAATAACGTAAATCCTAAGTGTTATTGTTACACTTAATATATATATAAACAATTATAGACGTGTTCTTCTGGAATCGTAGCTTAATTAGGAATAGGATATCTAGCGAGGCAGCGAGTAACAGGTGTTGTTCGCTGCCTCGCTAGTTATCCTATTCCTAATCAATATATATGTGTTACTTTTGTCATCCCTAACATTTATTATTTATTTCTTAAGTCGTAGGCGTGTGCATAAACCTTTAACCGTCTTGGTGGTGTAATGGTTAAGGTGTCTAAAAATCTGTGTGTGCTAACCCAGGTTCGAATCCCGGTAGATCACATACATGCTTTCATTAATTTCATTGGAGGCGTTTGGTGGTGTGGTGAAATTAATACAAAATAGATTATGTATATATAAATTCAAAACAATCGCATAGTATTATTCTGCGTATTTTAGAAGGTATCTTTTATGTCCTTCAGAGAGAGAGAGAGAGAGAGAGAGAGAGAGAGAGAATGAGGGAGAGAGAGAGAGAGAGAGAGGTGGGAGGGAGGGGGAGGGGAGAGGAAGCGGGTGAAGAAGGAGAGTTGGGGTGAAAGGGAGAGGGGGAGGAGGGGGGAATGGAAAGTGCGAAGGATAGAAACTTGATTGTCTGTGTATTAAATTCCATAAATAACGCAACACCTAATGTGTGTTACTTATTTGTGATCCAGCATGGGCTAATTTTATAATATAGCCTGTGTGTTATGTTAAAATAAACTTATTCTGCGTGCCGTTCTCGAACACACACACACACACGTTTGACTCCTCCTCCTTCCAACCTCTATACTAACCCCGCCCCCTTTTATTAGAAGCGATTAAAGGGCCATCTATTAAAAGATAAGTGAACTAACACATTGCCTCAGGCCATGACAACAAGTTCTGTCGTAGACTGTACAGCACAAATTCCATCCCAATAATATCTTCCCATTGATACATCGGGATTTGAACCCGGGACCTTTGGATTACCAGGCCAGTGGCAAGACCACTCCACCACACCTCCCCAATTTAGGTTGTGTATGACCCTCCTCCCCAGTAACTAACATAAAATAAAAATCATATCGATTTTTATTTTATAACAGTGGTTATCTAATATTAACATTCATGTACTGGGTAACATAAATCCTTATGTCTTATCTCACTGAACAGAATCGCAGTTTTGTTTAAAGAAACGCGTAACTGTTCTTCTAGCAATTGATTCAGCTTACTTAATATTACAGTACAGTACACCGTGGGTTACAAATATTATCATAAAAGTAAAAGCCAACGTTCGCTCTTGGCTACCCCGTGAGAACAAAGATTAATTCAGTATGTTCACCTCTCATGAAATGCTTCAAAACAATTAGCTCGAACGCCCAGGGTTCGACGAGAGAGGAGAAGTAGTGTTCGGTTTGTCGGCTACAATATCGTAAGAATGATTTTGGCTATGTAAACAATTTTACTTCAGTAATTTAATTATAATGAAATATGCATTTTCAGTTAACAACTCATGAAAGACAATATGCTCCATTTTATTAACACAATTTACCCTGATATTTGTCGGTAACGTTTAAATCACCCTGTATAAGGGGCACTTTGCACTAATGGTAAATAATTCATATTGACCATGGAGACATATCGGGGTTCTTTCTTGTTATTTTCTGTTATCCATATTAGGATGTGCATGTACAGTCATCTTACCTCTATAATCTCAACACAGGTTATTTATCGAAAAGTGGTTTCATCTTTTGATTAAGAATAAAGGGTACATCACACAGTCAGGAGTGCGAGCTAGAGTCACTAGGAGTAAGGGACAATTCGGACTCACAGGCCTATTCGCGGTGAAAATCAATGCCTCCTAGTGACTCTAGCGACTTCTGTTAGACTCCCACTTGCTCGCAGTGAAAATTGATGACTCCTAGTGATTCTAGCGACTCCTAGTGACTCCTGTTAGTCTCCCAAGTATAGTAATTATGTAATGTATATACCCTTAATAATGATAATTATAAATGGACAAAGAGGGGCAATACAAAACAAACTTTATATTAAAGAGTTTTCAATGTGGTTCAGGGCAATATATTGCATTAAACCAATAGAGTACATGTGAATGACATCATGGTCGGTGTAGGTCTTAGAATCTGGCACAAATAATCAAATTTCATGCTAACCCGCTAATACTGGACACAACATTTCAATAATTAGAACAACCATATACGGCTTAGGCTTGTGTGGGAATACTGTGAGTGTGTACTTGAGTGGCATGACCGTTAAGCCACTCACGCCCATACTTACATTACCTTAATATGTAGTTTTTGGAATAACATACGCATGTGAGCGAATATGACATAGTTTTCGCATGTGTTCGACATTCCTTCAGTAAAAAGCCGATATTCCATAAACACGCATGTATGTAACTCAAAAGTTACTTAAAAGAAATAATAAATACAAATACAAATAAATATTAATAATAATAACAATATTAATTATAAAACCGGAATTCGTCCCAAAGAAACTGAGAGTTCAGGTTGGTTGGGTGAGAAGTGAAGGGAACAAGGTGACACTAAGCTTTGCTGCCTGTGACACTGAGTACTGGCTTCTGCAATACGATCTTACCCGGCTTACGATGTACATTTGTTTGCCAGACGCCGTAATTCCCAAGAAGGGGGCGAAGATAGGGCGTTTTGTCACGAATTTACAGGTCAAGTTGCCCGGGCTTGACATCTACCAATAACATTTTGACAGCGAGGATTCGATCCGCCGACCCTTTGATCAGCAGCCAAGGCTCTACTGACTAGGCCTATGCCGTGGCTCGCGAAGTACATCTGCTATAATAGTAAAATCATTAACCGAACGATATATTATTATGTGGTTTTGATTACATTATAGACACTTTTTGCAACCTATATAATAATTCCTTAGACATCCTATTACTTGGTTACCCATAAAGATTCCGTGAAAATTGTACTCCATGGTAATGTTATACACGGTATTTGGTACAATATCAGTTACATCCCAATTGATACCAATGATTCTCTAATGTAATCGTTGTATTTGAAGTCTTTAATAGTATGTAGACTAACATTTCACAACTCTGTGATCAGTGTGTGGCTGCCTACACTATGTATCCTAAGTAAAATATATCCAAATTAATGCCATCTAAGACATTGGCGAACACTTATGTTACTTTATGTTTCAAATACTTTGTTGCACAATGTTTCATTGCTACATTTGAATTCGCCAGATATATTCCTCATAATGTCCTTGGAAAACAATTATAGGAACCAATTAGTGCCGCTTTCTTTCGGCCGCCTTAATTATGACTTCATGCAGCAGAGCACAACGTTATTAATTAATATTTCACTTCCTTTAATAAAGACACATTTTGATTAAATTAAATTTTGTTTACTCTTTTTAATTTTGACGAGACTGATAATGGGTCCACAGAAAACAAATATTCAATTGGTGATCATTGTACAGTAATGTAATCTAATGTAAAGTTGCAACCTCCATTATAGGTGATATAGTGAACACTATTGTGTTGAGACTAGCACACAGGCTCAGTTAGGTATGCTGAAGTGATGTGTACTCCCACCTCCCTCCCTTACTCTCCTCCCTATTTGAACCGCTTCCCATTCTTTCGACAAAGCCCGTAAAAATTTCCTTCGCAAAGAAAGCGAAGACAGGAGCCGATATCGAGGACCGTTCAGAAAAAGGTGCCGGAATTGAAAGTAGTGAAGAATGGAGGAAATGGAATAGTTAGGGAATTGGTTCAGATGAGGTGTAAGGCAAGTAAGGCATGACAAACTTTAAAGGAGAAGGATTTCGGCGTGTAAGAATTAATCTATATTACGATATATTTGAGCTGCAGCCAGTCGAATTCCTCCTATCTACCAACAAAATATTCTTATCTGCTTAAATCTAAATATCATTTCAAGGCATAGATGTATTAAATCTACATGTTATTAATGGTATGCATGTTAACCTAGGAAGAGTAAACTCATATGCACTGTAGGAATTAAATAAAGAGCTACGTATTGATAGAACAAAGCAAAGGAAGGAGAAACAAGAAGAAAGTTAAAGGCAAAACGGAAGAGGAAGAAATAAGAATATAGAGAGGTGGAGAGGGATGAAGGGAGAGAACAGATTAACGAGAGTACAACAGAGAGGGTGAATAACATATGAGGCAGATTTGAGAGTACTGGGGAGACATGTAAAGGCAAGAGTAAATATATACAAAACATATAAATGGCTAAATTATGAAAGAGTGAGCTATGTAGTTGCACATAATTATATATATGCACAGAACATTTAGTCCATACTAGGTAGTCCAGTCTTTAAAAGTAATTATGAGTTACTATTGAATTAAAAATGCCAGTGGAGAGAGATAATTACATATAGTTATATAGATACATAGACTGCACAGACCTTGCGGTCCCTACTAGGCGGTCCGGATTTAATGATAATATAGACTTTGCTACAAAGTGGAAGGTAGGATAGCAAAGCAGAAGAGTGAGAGAGAGAGGCTTGTGTGTGTGTGTGTGTATGGGGGGGGGGGGTGATAAGACATGCATTAAGTTAGCACGAACAAAGAAGATAATAATATACAATGTGGAATAAAACATATTTTTGTACTCGATGTTTTGCAGTTAGGAAAGCTCTCTAGGAATTAAATAGGTAAAACGTTCCTTGTTAAACCCTCTGAACCCCACATATGATTTGTAAACCTAACAATTTCATCTAATAACAGCCAGAATATATTAAAAGAATGAGTCCTGTCTTTCTGCAAGAGTTTAAAGAGAAGAATGGGAGAAATAAAAAGGGCGGGAACAGAGAGAAAACACAGTCTAACGAATATGAACCTTTTTATCCCTGATCCCACTAACTTAGCACACACCCTCTTTCACCTTCAGTAACAAGAAATATGGTAGTCATCATGGAAGTACAGAAGTCCTTGCATGACAGTGTGATAATCCCGACATTGACTTACGGGAGCGAAGCATGGATGTTGGTGGAGAGACTCAGACCAAAAGTGAGAAGGGTGGGAATGAGTTACTTGAGAAGTGCGTGCAGAGTTACATGGAGGGTCAGACAGATGAATGAGGAAGTAAGAGAGAGGTGTGGTGTGGATGTAGATGTGTTGGAATGTTTGAAAAGGAACATCTTACGATGGTTCGGCCATATGGAACGTATGGGAATCGAGAGAATGACTAAGAGAGTGTACGAGAGCTAAGTGGAAGGACAGAGAGGGAGAGGTAGACCGAATGAGAGGTGGAAGGATGGAGTGAAGAAGTATATGAGTGAAGGCGGTGCTGGATGGAAGGAGGGGCATCGACTGGCTGGGGACAGAGGTGCATATGGGCGTTTCGTTCGTTTCCACCCCTTCGGGGATCACGGCATCCGGCGATAGATAGATAGATAGATTGTACAGGAGGACATGTACAGAGCCCGGTAGTGGTGCAGCGCATCAGTGCCGTGTGGATCTGCACATGCGCGACGACTTTGATGATTTTTTCTTCAGAATATATTTTATTTTATATATTAGACAAACCTAACCTAACTTAACATAATTTTCTAAAATAAATATACAAGCACAAACGTATTGTATAATGCTGGGATTGAACGCTAGACCTCTTGGGTGTGAGGCCTACCCGTTACCTATAAGCTAGGAGACGACGTGCTGGACGTATTTTGAATGACCAAGTTAAAGGGGAGAAATTCAAAGTTGTTGTGCATGCGCAGATCCACACGGCACCGCTGCCCCGCACCAGCACCGGGCTTCGTTCTTGGCCTCCCATTATTGTACTATGCATATTTAGATAGTCAATTAGCAGAGACACAGTATTGCCCTATTATATATACTAACGGTCAGGACTGGCTTGCATTATATAAGGACATTTGTGGGTGACCTGGTAGCCAAAGAGAGAGATATTGGAGGGCGGGTGATCAGGACTTAATGACGCCTCTCTCATGTTTTCCTGTCGTATTGAGGGCGGGGTGGAGAGGGAGGCATCCGGGGGCAGAGAAGGTGCAAGGGTTGGGTGGGAGGCACGATGTTAAATCAAACACAATTTGGTTTTCAGATTGAACTGAATATAAGCAAGAATGCAGGTAAATGTACAGTCTACCGCACTTATAACGCGTACAAAAAATGCGGAGAAAATTATTGCTGGAAACTTTCCAAAATACACCCGCCCACTACAGTCCCTGCCATCCTAACTCGACCAAAAGGACTCACTGTTTCGTTTTGAATGTGGGAAACGAGAAACTCTCTCTCTCTCTCTCTCTCTCTCTCTCTCTCTCTCTCTCTCTCTCTCTCTCTCTCGATTTGCCCTTGTTAGATTTGTTTTCGGGTGGGGTGGGGTTTGGGAAGCGTCTCGCCAGCAAAAATAGGTGCATATATGCTTATAACCTCTCTTGAGTACTCTTCTGTAATATACAGGAAAGGTAATGTTAATATTACCTCTTACAATCTAAAGAAGAGAACTGTCTCACCATGCTATCAGTTACGTATGCTCTATTACTGATACCGTATCTATCTTCTTGTTCACTCACATTACTTGATACGACAACCCTTATATAAGGATTAGCCGGGAACATGAGCGAACGACTACAGACCGTCAGAATAATGGAGGGAGGATGGACAGGTTACTGAATATAGTCCAATGAAAAAGTTTTAGTTTTACATCCCTTTCTAATGTGTTTTATATACTGTAT
This sequence comes from Paralithodes platypus, assembly GCA_032716605.1. NCBI lineage: Eukaryota > Metazoa > Arthropoda > Malacostraca > Decapoda > Lithodidae > Paralithodes > Paralithodes platypus. Next base: position 33,509,573 of record CM064529.1, read on the forward strand.
TACTCTAAGATACTGTAGTAATTACTCCCAACTTTGGTAAAGTCTAGAAATAATATTCACCGAAAATCCCGTGATTTCTTTGCATTATCAATAATATGAACAAAGGGCTCCTACTCCTACATGATAAGATGAATCCTATGCATGGTTTATGTTAATGGTTTTAATTCCCCTATGTGACAGACATTATTTAAAAACCTACTTTACATAGCACATACTAAACCAATGTACTATTATTTATGAGTTCCTCTTGCCTAGGTATAACAAGAGCTGAAAGATAAATTTATTCAACCTGCATATTCCATCTGACATAGTCGATTAATAAGTAACTGAATTAATTAAAATAAAAACACTGTGTTAGCTGTATCCTAGGATATGATTGTAGTATCCCTTTGATTATCAGTACGGGCTCCTTTCATTTATGACATGCTCTCCTAAATATTATTTTTATCAATAATAGTATTACTAGTAGAAATAAATAAAATATCATATTATCATTCTTGCTAAAACAGCTTCCCAGAAGTTAGGTGTGCTCAACCGGCACTGTGGTTTCTTCACCCGCGCACAGCTTCTTGTTCTGTAAAGGGGCACTGTGCGCCCATGTATCGAGTATTGTTCGTATGTGCCCTGGGACAAATGTTCGTGGCAGGATTAGATGTTAGTAGGGGGCAGTTGTTAGTAATATAATAGAGAAAAACATATATTAATTTACAAATACAGTCAGTCGTGGATTTAAGGCAAGGTGTTTGTCTAGGTGAAGTTTATTAAAAGAATCAACGGTTCTGCAGTTTATGACATCTTGGGGAAGCCCAATATGCGATATGAGTGGAGGTTCCACTCATATTGCATTTCTCGAAAGAGTAGTTTCAAAAGTATTTCGCCTCATCAACTCGCTTCTTCTTACTAATTCCCTACACGTTCTTTCTACACACCGCAATGTTGCTTCTCTTTCACTCTTCTATCGCTATTACAACAATCGGTGTTCTTCAGATCTCTCTCAGTGCATACCTTTTCGGCGGGTGTGAGGCATTCGACTTTCAACACAGTACCACTTATGTGCTGTCCAACTGTCCAACCCAAGAATTAGCAAATGTTCTCAGTCTTTCTGCTACTTAACACGAACTCAGAAACTCTCACCACCAATCAATGTTTCATTCATCCTCTGACTTAGAATGCATTAAGCTTAGTGTGTTCAGCATATTGAACCCAACGTCCATTGAATTTGGCTATCTGTCACTATTTTGGCTTTGGGGGCGACACTCGTTACAGGGCAGCATGCCTTTTGTCTCTTTCTTACACATAGAACAAAAAATAGTAATATATGATATGATTATAACAGGTTTAGAATTTATTAGGGTTTCATATGAATAATGTTGAGGTAGAGTTTAATGTATCATCATTACTATTATTATGAATATTATATTACAGTAGGTGGGGGTGGAAGAATACAAACACAATACGATGCTGGCGGCAACACTGGCAAATCTAGATATCATTAGTGCTTAAGGTGTGTGAGAGACTGATTTGACCGTGGCAACAAATATACTCATTATAACATATTATACACTTTTTATATCGACAGTCACATACTTTAGTACAATGACTATTATATTGAAACTTTCGTACCATATTGTTCGACAGTGGATCTTATTAAGAGCATCTGTAATAGTTTATGGAGCATATGTTGAGATAGTGCATACCGGTACCTACGGCGTTTATCTCCGACACTTCACCTTTGGAACCTGTGGTAACTAACCCAATGCAGGGGTGTTACAATTTTTTGGGTTACCACAGTTTGTCACCGCAGATGGAACGTCACAACGACCCACTTATACCAGGTTACTATTATGCTGCTGTCTCAACAGAAGAATTTGGGTGTGAATAGACCCGCGCGGGGTTGATCTCTCGACCTTATGAATTTGGGTCCACTATACCACTGGTAACCATCTATAGATCTCCCTCCTATTCTAATACGACAAACCCTATGTAATATTGCACTATATATAGTTAGTATTTAATTATTATAGAATATTAGATACAACACGTTTAGATAGTTTAATATTCACTATTCCCTTCCTCCTGCTCCATCTCTATACTGTATATGTCCCTCTCTCATACTCTATAATCTTCTCTCTTCTTCTTTGTCATCCTAGAGTAGCGTGGCAAATCACAATATAATTTGAAAAGCAGCTACAGGACTTAAGCACATCAGAATTGATTGGTAAATATTACGACATTGCAACGTTAATTTTAAGAACAAACGAGTAGGTATGGAATGGATTTTGCACGGCGATTCCGAACCTTGTTGGCAATTAAATGATGGTAATGTGACCAAGTAAATTAGTTACTAGTGTGTATTATATTATCATATTAATAGTAACCCATTACAGTCTTAAATAGCCTATAATGTAACAGACCTATCAAATCATATTCAACAATATGATTTTATATGTAAGCTTAATGCTTGCAAATATAACCTATCAGTTACTTATAGTTGCCCTATATTTTATTCATAGCAAAAAAAGGTTAATCATAATAACACACACATAATATATATCTATAGATAGATAGATAGATAGATATATACATTGTTACGTATCTTGATCCTCAAGTGGTTAACTTGATGAATCTAGATAGCACAGAGATATATATTAAGGTATCAGTCAGCTGAAGGCAAAACAAAAGTAAAATCTAATAACATAAATTCCTGTTGTTGCTTCCTTTCCTTTAGGATCATAGGACTTGGTATCCTTTATTGACTGATACTCTTTAATTATGAAAAATACTGAAACTAATTAAAGTCATGTAGTATTTATAAAGAATTATTATTTAACCGAAGCTTAGTAGGCTATGGTTATGAACCGAATAAGTTATAGCTAAAGAAGGACTATTAATTTTATAAAAAGTCTTGAAAGATAAATATTAAAGTAAGAATATTTCTGTCTCTACCCTCTTTGAAATGAATAGATAGTTTTCTTCTATGTCCTTTTATTTATATTTAATGTAATTATTCTTGGTTCTTGTCTTACGTTAATAGTATTATATTATTATTATCATCAGGAGTATATCAAAGTCACAGAAAAAGTTAGATAGTATATTTAATAATTAGTTAAATTTATTTCTTAACCACGTACAACATTGAAGTTTGATTATGAGTAAATAAAGTTACAGGATCGTTTCATAGATTCGATTCAGGTCTCACTCAAATAATATGAAAAGCAAAATATAATATTTTGAAGCAAAAGAATTTTCTTCAGCTTAGGAAATCACTAGAAGTAATATTATCACAGCCAAGTTAGTCTAAGGCGATATTACTAATACGAGACAATAGCATCACCGTACTAAGCACCATTAAGCAATGTAAGCTTAAGTAAAAGAAAATGAAGAACTCGTAAGTATTAATATAAAACAATAGTATTACTTTCATCATAACCCAATTACTTAAAGAGTTGCTTTAGTCCACAAGTTAGTCAACTAAAATAGTTAAGTACATAATAATAGCGTTAACGTTAATTCGCAATCAAATAGTTAAACACATAATAGTAGCGTTAACGTTAATTCCCAATTAAATAGTTAAACACATAATAGTAGCGTTCACGTTAATTCCCAATCACATATCTCACTAACCAACATAACATAAGTGTTTACACCGAACACACTTAACACACATTTATATAATCTGACTGACAGTCACAATCCCATTATAATACTTCACCCCGTCTTTCCTCCAGCTGCAAGTTCACCTTCCCCAACTCCAAATGAGACTGATTTGAATGCCCACAACTCGGGTCTTATATACCAACAATGATGGTGTAGGAACGAATCAGGAGGCGGCGGGTGGTTGCCGGCGCAATCATAGCTCCTCGAATCACATAACAGGTGCGGGTCCATTCACAGCTCCTGGCGTCGATCATACGTCATAGCATCGGTCATCGAGGTGTGAAGGCTAGCATGCTGGTATGGGGCGAGATGGTTTGCCCACTCGCTCGTTCGCTAGTCTGCTTCACCACTTGGGTAGTTTGGCTCCTTGAACTCTAATTCTAACTCTTAAATTAACATACAGGGCTCCGTATGTCACACCTCCCCCCTAGAAAAGAGTTTAAGGAGTATAATACATAATATTAAACATAATACATAAATAGATTCACCACCAGATTGGCAACAGCAAGATTATAATGAGGATATAATAAGGATATCACCCAAAGTAGGCAACGTCTCCAGGTACCACAACAGAACATAGCCGGAACGTAGCTGGAGCGTTAATTCGAACTGCAAGGCATCTCACAGCTGAAGGCTTAAAAGCGCACTACAAAAGCATGATATTTACCTCGCTACAAGGGAGAGCTAATTGCCAAAATCCTCTCATCAAATTATACTTACTGCTGCATGAGGCCAAACTGGTAAATGCAATCTTTGATCCGTGGCAGTGGATAGGTATCGTTCTTTGTGACAGCATTGACTTGCCTATAGACCCTACATAACCTATGGCTCCCGTCTGGCTTTGGCACAAGTATGACCGGACTACTCCACTGGCTTAAGGCCCTTGTGATCAGCTGGTTTGAAAAAATTAAGTCAAGCTCGACCTGCAGTATACTCCTGCGTTGTGGCGAGACACGGTAGGGGGATAGTTCTATGGGAGTTGCATCCCCTACGTCGATGTCGTGCACGGCCAAAGAAGTCACCCCTGGAGTATCACGGAACACATTGGGAGACAGAGAAAAAACAGAGATTAGTTGGTTCGCTTGATCAGAGGGAAGATGACATAGTTTAAATGGTAGTTCCCTCAAAGCCACTGAATTATACTGAAAGTTGGATAGGCTACATGACAAGTCAAAGTCTGCATGGATACCTTCAGGCTCTGGAACAGTCTGTTGCGGGTCAGTAAGAGAACTGAAGACTTTGTCCGCACCAGGCTGCTCACAGGTCCTGACATTCACTGCCACAGTGGGAGAATCTGGAAGAGAGGAATCAGGGGACCTATGGTAGGGCTTCAACATATTTATATGGAATACTTGCGTGGGCTTTCTCCTGTCTGGGGTAGTGACTAGATAATCGGTAATGCTCACCCTCCGAATGCTCACCCTCCCTGAACTTGGCAGATAATGGTTGGCCAAAAAGGGGGAGCAGGACCAAAACCTCACGAGTAGCAAATAAAAGAAAAGGTACCCCCTTATCCCAATCAACTCCGGTCTCTGTACAATACTTACGTAACATTCCGTTTAATTTATGATGATATCGTTCGAGAACCCCTTGACTCTCTGGGTGGTAGGTGCTAGACTTTACATGCTCGATACCCAACTCCTTCAGAGACTGCTGGAAAATGTTAGAGGTAAAATTAGTTCCTTGATCACATTGCACCTCATGGGGGAAACCCAATCTGGTGAAAAATTTGAGCAGTTCCTTGATTACAGTTGGAGCAGAGGTAGTCCTTAAGGGTATAGCCTCTGGGTAGCGAGTTGCCATGTCCATGATAGTTAATAAATAAATGTTACCTTGGGAAGTCTTAGGCAATGGGCCTACAATGTCCACTACCACCCGAGTAAAAGGATTCTCGAAAACGGGCAAGGGCACCAGAGGATGTACAGGCACCTTCTGATTGGGTTTTTCTGTCATCTGGCAAGTGTGACACACTCTACAACACTCCACTACATCTGCACGCATTCCTGGCCAGTAAAAGTGGGCTCTGATTCTGTCTAGAGTTTTTCTCACACCTAGGTGTCCTGCCAATGGTATACAATGTGCCATTTCCATGCTATCTGTACGACAAGGTTTGGGGACTACTACTTGATGGACGTCCCAAGCCCCGTCATCGATTGGTCTGTGTGGCGGTCTCCATCTTCGCCACAATACTCCTCCTTTGAGGTAGAAACATTCACCAACCTCCTTCTCACATTCCTCTTCACTCACAGGACCTGGCATGCTAACTCCTTGACATTTCACATCAATCTACTATCATACTCAATCTCGTATAGCATCCTACCAGCCCATCTAGGACAATTTGGAGGGGTTTCATGGTCATCCAGTTAGGCTACAAGATGAAAAATAGCTCACTCCCCACATAAAGCGTGTCAGTATAAAATCCAACTTCAGTCCACATCATCAGGCATCAGTTTTGGAGCATCACATTCACACTCACTCTCATCTATCCCTTTCACTCAACTCCTTTACATTCGGTATATTTCTGTCTGAGGGAAACTTGCCTAACTTGAGACATCTGAACGTTTTGTCAGCACACACAGGGAAAAAACAGTTGGCAACTTCCTTGTCGAGCTCTAAAAAAGACTCAAGGCTTATTTAGTGGCTCGTGTAACCAGGGAAAGTGACAAAATGGGGTCGGGTCGAGCCTTCTCACCATCTGCTCACATCATTCCCCAAAAGGAGTGTTACCCCAGGGCACAGGGATATCTTGGGACCTACAACAAAAGCTATGGTGGCCTGTCACTCCTGTAGTAACTCACAGCCATTCAACTTTCGCCTTGTTACCATACCAGTAATGCATAAAACTGGCCCTCTGCAGGCGACCTCCTCATCTACAACTGTGGTTCGCCAGTGTGGAGCACTCACGTGTAAGGATTACACCATTCGAGGGTGCTACAGTAGAAACCTGTGTCTACTCAGAACTTTTTAACACATCATACCATGCAACCATTTAATCTCATACGATTGCCAGATGAAATAATAGGGACTGGTAAACTGTCCTGCACTGATGGTGCACATTATTATTGGTTTGTAACCCTTGTGCGGTTGCAACCACACATGTCTGACTACACCCCTGTCTAGAGGATGTTACGTTAGCTGCTAGGTACTCCTTCTTCGGTCGAGAGTCCGGCCTTAAAGGAACACTTTTGGTGCTATGGTAACTCCGTACTGTCCGGGAGTTTTCCTAGCATTAAAAGGCAACATTTTTGGTGCTGGTGTGTACGCCCGTCTTGTCCGGGAGTCCTTGTACCATTAAAGGAACATTATACGGTGCTAAGGTACTCTTTCTGTTTGGCGGAGCCCTTGCAAGTAAAGGCACACATGGATTTGGAGATAACGGCGGCCAAAACTGTCTGCCCCGATCTCGTCAGTTTTGTGTTTCATCTTTTTTCCTTGGCCCCGCCACTGATCAAGCTAGGTGTTCCTCTCATGCCACAAAAAGTACATTACTTTTCTTTAGGGGATACGAACGGGAACGTTCCCTCTTTGAGCATTACTATTAGTTTGGGGCCCACCTCATGTTTACCACCATGCCCTGGAGCCCTCCCCTTTTTAGTTGGGGGGATACATTTGCATAATTTATGGCTAGCATGGGGAAGGCACGGTATAGGCTTGTGACTGGGTCGGCTCAAGATTTGTGATTGTGCGATAGGATTACTTTAAAATTAGAACTAGAAGTTATCGTAGGGCTTCTTTCCACGAAATTCTGTTGTTTTGAGCACCGTGTATGTGTCAGCCATGTCAGTCGGCGTCAGCCCAAGACAATCTACCTTTTTCTCCCCTTTAAATGATAGGATACCAGAAGAAGGTCAATTTTCCATAGGAAAATTTTCTAACAAGGACCAACCTCCTTCAGATCGTTGTAGCTTATGACTTTCTTACTCTTGGACCCAATGATTGAAAGTTTTTAGTCATGGTCCTGGCAAATACCTTATGGGTTTCTTCTACTTTCTTCTGGTTTTTACGGAAAGATTGCCTGTAAGCCTCAGGCTGCAATTGATAGGTTTTTAGGATAGCTTCTTTGAGATTGTCATAATCCTGCCTAACTTCTGCTACTTCTGACAAATACGTGGCTCGAGCCTGCCCTGTCAAAACAGTTTGTAACATAAAAGGCCATTGATCTCTTGTCCACTTCATACCTCCAGCAACTTCCTCAAACAAAACAAAGAAATCCTGCACATTATCCTCAGTGAAAGGTGGAATGACACTAGTAATAGTTAATCCCAGAGGGGAAGCAATTCCGGGAGCATTGTATTGACATTTAGTTGAGCCGTACGATATTGATATTGATAATGTTCGGTCGTTGCATGGCATTTAGTCTGTCTTGTTCGGTCTTTGCTCTGGCTTTTATTCTGGCTTCTTCGTTTCTGGCTAGTTCTATACTTGCGTTGGCTTGTTCGGTCGTTTTTTAGTCTGGCTAGTTCTAGTTCCAATATTGATCACCAGTCAAACCAGGTGGCAATTGTTCATCAAGTTGGCTAGGTTTACTAGGGATCCCACCAACTGCCTCCGTCAACCTCCCCGCCTTCTACAGGGAACAAGTGGGTTTTTATTGGTCCTGGAGCCACCTCTACTTTGAGATCATGTTGGAGACAGTTAATTGGAGATGTGAGGCAAGGCACTTTCAGTTTCGGAGTTTGACAGACAGTCAATATCAGGGGCTGTGGGTTCTGATTCTATGAAAACTCGAGCAAGTCTTCGTTATTAATTAGTTGAGGCATGATTAATATTTGATTGTTAAGTAGTGAAACGTTAATGAAACTGAGTGAAACTGTATTGAAACGAATCCTCGGAAAGGTCGCCACGTTCTGGTACGTATCGTGATCCTCAAGTGGTTAACTTGATGAATCTAGAGAGCCCACAGAGATATTATTAAGGTATCAGTCAGTCGAAAGGCAATAACAAAAGTAAAAACTAATAAAATAATTTCCTGTTGTTGCTTCCTTTCCTTTTGGATCTTAGGTACTTGGTATCCTTTATGGACTGATACTGCTTTACTTATGAAAAATACTGAAACTAATTAAAGGTCATGTAGTATTTATAAAGAATTAGATTCAACCGAAGGCTTAGTAGGCTATGGTTATGAACCGAATAAGTTATAGCTAAAGAAGGGCTATTAATTTTATAAAAAGTCGTGAAAGATAAATTATTAAAGTAAGAATCATTCTGTCTCTTACCCTCTTTAAAATGACTAGATAGTTTTCTGAGGTCCTTGTATTTATATTTAAGTTAATTTATTCTTGTTTCTTGTCTTACGTTTGTAATTAGTATTATAATTATTTATTATCATCAGGAGTAATATCAAAAAGTCACATACAAAAGTTAGATTCATATTAATTAAGTAGTTAAATGTATTTCTTAACCACGTAACATTGAGGTTTGATATTGAGTAAATAAAGGTACAGGATCGTTTCTTAGATTCGATTCAGTTCTCAATCAAATAATATGAAAAAGACAAAATATCATATTTTGAAGCAAAAGAATTTTCTTCAGCGTAGGAAATCACTAGAAGTAATATTAACCACAGCCAGGTGAGTCTAAGGCGATAATACTAATACGAGAACAATTTAGCATTCACCGTACTAAGCTCACCATGAAGCACTGTAAGCTTAATTCAAAGAAAATGAAAGAAACTCGTAAGTATTAATATAATAAACCAATAGTATTACTTTCATCAAAACCCCATTACTTAAAGAGTTGCTTTAGTACAAAGGCTAGGCAAACTAAAATAGTTAAGTAACATAATAATAGCTTTGTTTTACGTCCATTCCCAATAAACATAGTTAAGTACATTAAATCGTTAGCGTTAACGTTAATTCGCAATCATAATAGTTTAAGACACATAATAGTAGCGTTCACGTTTAATTCACAATTAAAATAGTAATACACAATAATAGTAGTGTTCACGGAATTCACAATTGAAATAGTTTATAACACATAATAGTGAGTAGCGTTTCACGTTAATTCCCAATTAAATAGTATAACACATAATTGTAGAGTTAACGTTTATACCCAATCACATATCTCACTAAACCTTAACCATACCATGAAGTGTTTACCACCGAACACACGTAACACACATTTATATAATCTGACTGACAGTCACAATCCCATTATAATACTTCACCGCGTCTTCCTACAGCTGCAAGTTTCACCTTCCACAACTCCAAATGAGACTGATTTGAATGCCCACAACTCGGGTCTTATATACCAAAACAATGATGGTGTAGGAACGAATCAGGATCGGCGAGTGATGGTGCGCGCTCCAATCATAGATCCTCGAATCACATAAAAGTGTGAGTGGTCCACTCACAGCCCCTGTGCGGTCGATCATACGTTAATTAGCATCGGTCATCGAGGTGTGAAGGCTCGAATGATGGTATGGGGCGAGATGGTTTGCCCACTCCCCCCCCGCTCGTTCGCTAGTCTGCTCCAACCGTTTTGGGTAGTGGGCTCCTTTCAACTCTAATTCTAAACTCTTAAATTAATTGCATACAGGGCTCCGTTATGTCAGAATAGATATATATATACTAGATATATTTTTATATATATATATATATATTAATATATATATACCTATATATATATATATATATAGTATATATATATAAATAGAGAGTAAGAGAGGAAGGAGCGAGAGACCGGGAGATGAGAGAGAGATACTTGCCATAATGATACCCAATGCCGGAGGGTCCACGACATTTTATGAGGATCTGTATAATCAGTCCTAATAACGTGAGGTCTGGGCACCATGTGATTTTGATGTCATAATTAGCAAAAACAAGAAACAAATAAGGAAAAAAAAAAGGAAAAAATGTGGATTATGGGCACCCTTTTGAGAAACATAATTATATACAAACATACACAAATGGTATCAGCAATATCTAACGTTGCTTGATTATTTAAGAGCGGGATTTACAAACCCATTACCGTATATGCCTACACTTACACCTTCCTATTCAAATATCTGACAGGTCATACAATACAAACATAGAGCGGGGCAAAACCTGAAACAAAACGTATTTTGACAGCTGAGACATGACGTGATAGCGCCATCCCCGTACGCGAGTTGTGCTTCCAAGTTCTAGTCATTACCCTCATTGACATGTTGGTGATTAGTGCTTGACAATCCATTGTCTTCTGTCTCGTAGATATAATAGCAAGCTCTGACTTTAAGGGGAGTATGGGTCGGATTCCTCGGTCCCCTTTTTCCTCCATGTTTAACCCCATTTGTTTTCCGATTTATGACGTTTAGCCCATTAGTTGGGCGATTTTAAGACCTTTCGTCCCATTGTTTTGTCAATATTAAGTATTTTGATGTCATTAAGTGGTGGTCGAATTTTTCCTGGCGAGGGAACGGCGCGAAGTGTGTGTAATTTAAGAGGAACTCGTCCGCGGTCGGGATATTTTTATATGATTTTAGTTTACACATTTTATCTTGAAGGAACGTCTTGGGGGGTGCATTATTGCTAAGCAAAATTAATTGGGGGTCTAGGGAATGAAATAATACAAATATAAAAAATATTATGTATAAACGAGGAAACAAAGTACGACCATCCCCTCTTAATTGAAGCATTAGTATCAATGTGCTCTCTATTGTTATGGCTCGCTCTTCTCTCCTTTCTCCCACTCTTCGGCTTCTTCGTCTTCTTCTTATGCTAATTTTCTTCTTCGGCTTTCTTCTTATTCTTGTCTTCTTCTGCTCTTCTTCTTCTTATTCTTCTATTTCTTTCTTCTTCTTCTTCGTCTGCTTCTTCCTCTTCTTCTTCTTCTTATTCTCTTCTTCGTTCTTTCCCTGACTACCGGATACTAGTATCTCTTCTAGAATTCAAGGTCTGACCACCCCTTGGCGTGGATCGGCATGGTTTGTGTTGGCATGTGTATCATATGAAAATCTCTCTCCTCTCTCTCTCTCTTTCGCACACACCACACCACCACACAGTTCGAGATTACTGTATTTTATTCCCTCGTAAATTGCCCATTGTTGTGGACGTTGGAGCTGTTAGATACTCATTATGTGTGCTACGTGAGCATTGTGGTGAATTTGAATATAGCCCTTGAGGATAATAACGCCGTGTTGGACAGGTTAATAGGCTATCACTAGACTGATATGAGACAGTTCACAAAGGATCTGTGGGAAATATATGGCAAAAGGACTAATACCATTTAAACACTCTCAACTTCCATATACTCTTCCTAATCTGAATTATATCGGCTAAAAAAACGAATACAGTAATCGAGCTACAAATGTTACCAATATGGGGACTGAGTCAGCAAGGGAATATGTGTAGAGATTATTTACAGCCCCATTTTATCTAGCCCTTTTTTAGTTACAAATGTTAGGTGCTAACGATAATAGGGAGCAGAGAGAGAGAGCGAGAGACCGAGAGAGAGAGAGAGAGAGATGACGATGAGAGTAGAGTGTGTGTTACCACGGAGTACAAAGGAAAGCATAAGGAAATCAAGCAACATGACCAGCGACCCCTTAAGGCTGCTGGCCCTCCCAATACACACGATATGATCAAGTGTCGAAACAGTAATTTTAGAGTGGGTAAGGGAAAATAGGAAAGGGAAGGGGGGGGTGAACTGCCCTGGGACAAATGTCCATGGCAGGATTAGGAGCTGTTTAGTACGGGACAGTTGGTAGTAATATAGTAGAGGAAAAAACAAAATATGATTTACACAACCAGCAGTCAGTCGTTGGATTTAAGGAGAGGTGGTTGTCTAGGTGACGTTTTAAAAGAATCCACGGTGCTGCAGTCTATGACATCTCGGGGAAGCTCATTCCACAATGGTTAACATCTCGATTGAAGGAAGGACATTCTTGAGAATTCTGCGATTTGTTAAAAGATTGTTACCAATAAGTTTTGCAACCATACCCCCGCGCGCGTAATTTGATTGGTCGATAGTGAAATATTACTATTACAGTTCATATTGTCGATGCCTTTGTAGACTTTGAACATTTGAACTTGAGTCGCCTCTTAATCTGCGTTGGGTTAAAGGAAATATATTTAATTCTCTTAAAACGCTCTTCGTATAATGGTTTGTTCAGTTTAGGCAAGGTATAACTTTGTGTAACTCTCCTACGTTAAGACTCTTGCTAGTTTTGTCTAGATCGTTTTGGTAGTATAAAAAAAAGAGCACCAGGATTGAACGCAATATTCCAGGAGAGGGCAGACTAAGCAATTTGTAAAGAGTTCGGATAACATCTTTGACATATGCTCACATGAACTGGCTTATAAAGCCAATTATTGTGTTTGCCTTCTAAAAAACTCTTTTCTGCACCACTGTTGACTCGGTGTTAGCGTACTTGATATTGTTACTCCCAATTTCAGTTTCTCTGTCCTACAATGCTAACCCTTTCAAGCCCCAGGGCACCGCCATTTTAGCCCCCATTCTGGGATACTTTAAAGCCTCTGTGACCATGAGGTCCGTATTTAGAAACCTCTGCAGTTGTCTTTGAGTGAAGCTTGCGGGCAGAACACTAATCTTGGTACCGCAGGTATGCATAAGATTGAGATAATTTAATTTCAGATTGCACCCATACTGTGCTATACCCCTGTCGTCCATAAGGGAGGGAATAGTGTTAATTGGTGGTTGCTATTCAATGAATAGTTTGCTTTCTCATTTCGGTTTCCGCTATGGAGTACTTTACATTTAACCGCATCATGGATAACACATGTGCCCAAATTTGAGCACAAATTTGACATAATCTTACTATATATATGTTGCATATCTCTTAACATGTTCATTCGGAGCGTACGCCTATATTTGCAATGTTTGTATAGTTAGAGAGAGTAGGAGGAGGAGAGAAGAGGAGAGAGAAGGAGGGAGGAGAGAGAGAGAGAGAGAGAGAGGAGGAGAGAGATGGAGAGAGCGAAGGACGAGAGCGAGCACTGAGAGGACAATGGGGATATAAATCAGTATGAAATAAATAATATATAAACGAACCAATACAACCAAGGTCCCTGTGGTTCAATGCTAAACAAGGTCCCTGTGGTCGAATGCTAACAAGGTCACTGTGGGTTCACTGCTAACAAAGTCCCTGGGGTGCATGTTAACAATTCCCTGTGGAGTCAATTGCCTCGAATACCCAAGTCCCTGTGGTCAATACCAACAAGGTCCCTGTGGTCAATGCTAAACAGGTCCCTGTGGCTCAAGTGCCACCAAGGTCCCTGTGGTCAATGCTAACAGCGTTCTGTGGGCAACAATAACAAGGTCCCTGTGGTCAATGCTAACAAGGTCCCTGTGGTTCAATGCTAACAAGGTACCTGGTGGTCAATGCTAACAAGGTCCCTGTGGTCAATGCTAATAAGGTCCCTGTGGTCAATGGCTTACAAGGTCCCTGTGGTCATATGCTAACAAGGTCCCTGTATGGTCAATGCTAACAAGGTCCCTGCGGGTCAATGCCTAAACTAACCAGGTCCCTGTGGTCAATGCTAACAAGGGTCCCTGGGTTCAATGATAAAAAGGCCCTGTGCGTAAATGCTATCAAGGTCCCTTGTGGTCAATGCTAACAAGGTCCCTGTGGTCAATGCTACACAAATGGTTCTGTGGTTCATTTGCACAACAAGGTCCCTGCTTTGGCCACACACAACTCCAGCCATCAGGCGCTCTCCGTTCGGTCTCAATTGCTAACAAGGTCCCTTTGGTCCATGCTAACAAGGCCCTGTGGTCAATGCTAACAACGGTCCCTGTGGTCAATGCTTACCAGGGTCCCTGTGGTCAATGCTAACCAAGATCCCCTGTGGTCAATGCTAACAAGGTCCCGGTGGTTGAATGCTAACCAAAATCCCTGTGGTTAATGCTAACATATGTCCCTGTGTGTGAATGCTAACAAGAGTTCCTGTAGGGTCAATTGCTAACATATTGGTTCCGTGCGTAGTGACGAGTTGTCTAATCAAGGTCCCTTTGGTCAATGCTAACAACCCCCGTCACTGTGGTCAAAGCTAACAATGGTCCCCTGGGAGTCAATGCTAACAAGTGTCCTTTGAGGTACAATGCTAACAAGGTCCCTTGTGGTCAATGAGATACAGTAAGGTCCCTGTGGTTAAATGCTAACAAGGTCCCTGTGGTCAATGCTAACACGTGGGTCCCTTGTTGACACAATGCTAACAAGGGTCTCCTGTGGTCAATGCTAACAAGGGGCCTGTGGTCAGAATGTGCTATACAAGGTCTGTGTGGCTCAATGCTAAACAACTCGCAGTTCAAGGTCCCTAAAGGACAACCCAACAAGGCCCTGTGGTCTAAGCTTAACAGGGTCCCTCGCTGGTCGAATGATACACACGAGACTCGGTCCCCTGTGGGCCATGCTAAGCAAAGTCCCTGTGGTCAATGCGAACCAGGGTCCCTGTGGTCACATGCATGACAATGGTCCCTGGTGAAGCAATTGCTAATCAAAGGTCCCGGTAGCAATGGTCAGATAGTAGACAAAGGTCCCTGTGGGTCAATGTTAACAAGGTCCCTAGTGTAGGTCACCAATGCTAGAACAAAGACACCTGTGGTCAATGCTAACACTTGATGTCCGCTGGTGTACAGATGACTAACAAAGGTCCCTGTGGTCAACGCTACCAACCTGTGGTCATGAGCTAACCCCTGTGGGTCAATGATTTAGCCTAAGGTACCTAGAGGGAGTCAATTGCTAACAATTGGTCCCTAGTGGTCACAATAGCTAACACAGGTCCCTGTGCTAGTCAATGCATAAGAGGTCCGCTGTGGTCCAATGTCTAACAGAGGTCCCTCGATCGGTTCCAATGCTAACAAGGTCACCTGTGGTCACAATGCTAACAAGGTCCCTGTGGTCAATGCTAACAAGGGTCCCTGTGGTCAATGCTACACAAGGTCCCTGTGGTCAATGCTAACAATGGTCCCTGTAGGCCATGCTAACAAGGTCCCTGTGGTCACTGCTAACAATGTTCCCTGTGGCTCAATGGTAACAAGGTGCCTGTGGTACGAGTGGCTATACAAGCGCTACACTGACTAAGGTAAATGCTAACACAGGTCCCTGTGGTCAATTCTAACAAGGTCCCTGTGGTCATTGCTATACAAGGTCCCTGGGGTCAATGCCAAACAAGGTCCCTGCGGTCAATGCTAACAAGGTCCCTGAGCGTCAATGCTAACAACGGTCCCTGCGGTTCAATGCTAACAAAGGCCCTGCCGTCAAGGCTAACAAGGTCCCTGTCGCTCAATGCTAACAAGGTCCCTGTGGTCAATGCTAACAAGGGTCCTGTGGTCAATGCCAACAACACGGTCCCTGTGGTCAATGCTACCAACCCCCGGTCCCTGTGGGTCAATGCTAACAGGTTCACCTGTGGTCCAATGCTAGACAAGGTCCCTGTGGTCAACTGCTAACAAGCGTCCCTAGTGGGCACCATGTCAACAAGAGGTCCCTGTGGTCAATGATAACAACGTCCCTGTGGTCAATGCTAACAAGGTCCCTGTGGTTCAATGCTAACATAGGGTGCCTGTGGTCAATGCTAAAACAAGGCCCTGTGGTCAATGTAAACAAGGTCCATGGGGTCATGCTAACAGGTCCCTGTGGTCAATGCTAACAAGGCCCATGTGAGTCAATGCTAAAAGGCCCTGTGGTCAATGCTACAGGTCTGTGGTCAATGCTAACAAGTGTGGTCAATGCTAACAGGCTGTGGTCAATGCTAACAAGGTCCCTGTGGTTACCAACAAGGTCCCTGTGTCAACACAGTTTGGGGTATGGCTAACAAGTCCCTGTGGGCAATGGCTAACAAGGTCCCTGTGCGTCAATGCTACACAAGGTCCCTCGCTGTTTTTGTTTTTTTTTTCTGTGGTCAATGCTAACAATGGTCCCCTGTTGGGTCAAAGCTATACACGGTCCTTGGTCCAATGCTAACAAGGTCCCGTGGTCAATGCTAACAACGGTCCTGTGGGTCAATGCTAAAACAAACGCGCCGTCCCGTGGTCAATGCTAACAACGGTCCCTGTGGTTCAATCCAACAACGGGCCCTCGTGGTAAAGCTAACCAACGGTCCCGGGGGTCCAATGCTAACAAGGTCCCGGTGAGTCAATGGGCTAACAACGGTCCCTGTGGGCAATGCCTACACAATGGTTCCTGTGGTCAATTGCTAACAAGGTCCCTGTGGGTCAAATGCTAACAAGGTCACTGTGCGTCAATACCAACAACTCGGTCCCTGTGGTCAATGCTAACAAGTCCC
Organism: Paralithodes platypus; assembly: GCA_032716605.1. Classification (NCBI taxonomy): domain Eukaryota; kingdom Metazoa; phylum Arthropoda; class Malacostraca; order Decapoda; family Lithodidae; genus Paralithodes; species Paralithodes platypus. The sequence goes on from CM064529.1 coordinate 33,526,456, forward strand.
TCGTGGTCAATGCTGTGGGCGCAATGCAACTATTTCAAAAACACTATATGTCAGCGTGTAAAATGTGTTTCTGCTGACATGCGAAATTTTTAGGATCACCCCCTAAAAGTGCAGACCTAAAAAATGCATACTCTGTTATTTTTGCTAAACCCTGGAGTCACACCGAGCCTGTTTTTTCAACAAGTTTACGGGCAATTATGGCTCTGGCAGGCTTCAGACACTAACATTTATCAGAATGAGTAACAGCCTAACCATAGATCTACCTTTCAGGTTATGTTACGCAATACCAGTGCACAAAACACACCGTCCCGAGATATACACGCGAAAAAACTTACTCATTGGAAAAAATCGACGGAAAAACAGTCGTCTCCGTGTGACAGCGGCCCCCTACATCAGCTCTGGGGATGATCAACTGTCCTACTGTTATGATAACTCGGCAATGCGGGTTTAGGGATTAATATTGCGCTATGTAATTAAGGGGGCCCAACTCCGTTTTTGTTTTGTGCTCGTGTTCTCTCACCCTCTTCTATTTGGCTGGTATGTAGGCCGTATTCACGACTACTGATTTTAAGCCGTGTCAACCTTCATTAACGTGTCACATATTTTCCTGGCGAGCGGTTAGAGAGCCAGGAATATACATATATGTTTTTCTTTTACAGCAAGCTAACATTTGTAATTTTTTCGATAGAAAAATGTCTCCGGCGAACAGCCGGATTTCGCCCTACAATGCTGGCGCGCTATTGCTCGCCAGGAAGAAATAGACACCTGGATGGGGAGAGCGGGTAATAAACGTCTTTAAACCAGGTTTCTGAATGGCTGGCCAAATGGATACAAGTCGAGAGAACAAGAGAGAGAAAGGAAGGAAAGATAAATAAAGCAGGTGGATCCCTCTTTAATATGATATCTGTGTGGTGGTTGTTTTGTAATAACACGCGTATTAGTACTGCTTATGTTCTGGGTTGGGGATCCCGGAGTTCGATTCCAGGGGAGGGATCGATATGCTTTCATTAGTTTATTCTAGGTGTGTTGGGTTTGGTAAATGGTTCTATAGGTTCAGGAACTCAAGGCCAGCGAGTGACGGGTCCTACGTGATCTGGGCCCCATTCATTGTGGTTCTTCTCTCTCCACTAAAACATTGTACGTAATCAATCAAGCAGTTGGGGTCTAACCGTACATGACTTAGGTTAATATCCGGACCCTCGAAAAGAGGACTATTATTCGTGATCGTGTACTTAACATTTAACAGTGTTGCGTGGTGTAATGGATTAGATGCTTATGTTTCTGCGGTGTGGTGTCCCGAGTTCGAATCCCGGGAGTCATTTTAGTTAATTTCTATTGCATTGGGGTTTGTAATGGAAGATCAATGTTAAGAACGGGTATTTCCTTAATTATCCAGGATACCGGGTACCATACGACGAACTAAGAAGTGAAATAAGTAAATGTGAATAAATGAACGGACAGGATATAATACAAGAAATCTACCATCGTACATTAATAGAGAATAACACATAAAGCATATAATATATAGTCAATATTAATATATATATATATATATATATATATATACAATTTATAAAAATATATATAATATATTGCATGGATGGATGAATTAATGACTAAAAATAAAAGATACATTTAATGCTGTTATTAAACAGAAAAACAAGTAAAAGAATCGACCGAATAATATAGACAAAACTTGTTCACTGAATTGCAAGGTACACGAAAAAAACAACGAACCCTAACAAGGCAGGAGGAAAGCATGCAAGATAATCTGCCCAAAAGAACTCGCGACGAGGGAAAAAAAAACTAAAAAAATAACAGGAGGAAAATAAATGTCAAATAAAAGCACTGTCCCCGCCCCAAGAGATCGCGTTGAGGGCAAAAAATATAGGCGTTCTGATCCGTTAAAAATACGAGGCTGGGGTCAAAGTGTTCGTCGTGCTATGTGTGTCTGTGGCTGTGTGTGTGTGGGGGGGCGGGGGGGGGGGGGGGGGGCGGGCGCAGGAGGAAGGACGGGGGGAGGGTCGCGGTGAAATGGGAGAGATGAGGGGCAAGGGGTGAGGAGGGGAGAAACGGGAATAGGTGAGGGGTGGGGGGAGGAAAGGGGAAAAGACGTGTGAAAGAGGGTTGAAGAAGAGAGGGCGCGCCGACGCCTGCGAGGCGAGGGGGCAGAAAAATGGGGATTAGGTGAGGGGCAAGTGGGCGGGTCAGAGGAAATAGGGGCGACTGTGAGAGCGAAGACGGTAGGAGGAGGGGGAGAGAAGGGAGATAGGGTGAGGAGGCAGGGGGAGGAAGTGAGGAGAGAGGGGGTGAAAAGGGGATAGGTGAGGGGCAAGGGGGTGAGGAAAGAGGGGCTGTGAGAGGAAGAGTGGGGAGGGGGAGAAAGGGGATAGGTGAGGGGCAAGGGGTGAGGAGGGTAAAGGGGGCGAGGGTAAGGAGTGGGGAGGGGAGAAAGGGGATAGGTGAGGGGCAAGGGGGTGAGGAGAGAGGGGGTGAAAAGTGGATAGATGAGGGGCAAGGGGGTGAGGAGGGTGAGGGGATAGGTTAGGGGTGGGGGATGAAAGTGGAAGAGCAAGGGCTGGGGTTGCTGCATTTGTACATTTGGTCAAAGAAGTATCTGCACCCCTACCCTGATAATCTGGTGTGTCCAGTACAATCGGTCTAATAAGTGATGTCCCGGCACCAAGTATATTTTGATCCATAATTGGTTTCAGCAATATGTAAGCTTAATTTATTTATTTCGAGTGGCCTAGACAAACCTATTCCTACACTTTCCCACCCTATTCAACATCTGACAAACATTAATACAGCACAGAGCGAGCCAAACGTAATGAGAGCGGATATATGACTTATTAGCGCGACCGTACAGCTTGGTAGGGTTGGCATCTCTCCCTGCAACTATATCCATCTATACAACTATCTACCTATACTACCTACCTACGACCTTTACTACCAAGCTGTACGTACACACCATATTATCAAGGCAGGGGTGCAGATACTTCTTTTGGGGTGCAGATACTTTTTTGACCGAGTGAACATGTATACTGTTCCTTGGCAAGAGAGGGACATTTTGTTTTTTGTTTTTTTTCTTAAGTTTGTATAAATACAATAATAAAACAAAATATATAATATATATACAGGTATGCAGTATATATATATATATATATATATATAGATATGTAGATATAGGGTGTCCCGAAATAGACATGCCAATTTTCAGCATATGATTATACATATGATTCTAAGCATAAACTATTCTATAACAAAAATTCCAAATCTCAACTGCTTAAGAAGTATTGAAGGTTTTATATAGTGTCCTCCCTGTGTCATTTTAATGGACTATTCCATGTCAAATAGTTTCCAGCAGGTTCAAAGTGAGCTAATATGTCGATCATTTTGCAACTTACAGAACTATAATATCTTGATGATAACATGTTAAAATAATTGCAGTTAGATGGGGGTGTGGTAAGTTCTAGGACAGTTAGACCAGCCTTATGGAGAAATACTTAATAAAATGCCATTTTTAACTGGCGATATCTCTGTAACAAGTAAAATTTGGAATTTTGTTTATAGAATATTTTATGTTTCCTAGCCGAAACATGAAGTTTGGCACTTAATTTCGGGGCACCCTGTATAAATTACAAATAGGAAAAAGGTTAGCTATTCTTTAGCACGCCGTGGTGTAATGGATTAAAGCATGGACTGTCGGTGGTTCTAGCTCAGCTGAGAGTATAAATAAATATATATATATATATATATATATAACCACTTGTGCATATTATATAAACCCGGAAAAAGCCGAAGTAGAATACGTAAGAGCCAGTATCAAGCTGTGAGTGTGTCTGAGGTTTATGTGGGCTCACCTGGAAGTGTACCTGGCCTCAGAGACTCACCTGGCCCTACACCCTACACTACTACATGTATTCTTTAGTGTGTGCGAGAGAGAGAGAGAGAGCTACATAGAGCTACATAGAGCTACATAGATACACAGACCACACATACCTCAAGGTCCTTACTAGGCAGTATATATATATATATATATATATATATATAGTTATGAGTACTTCAGCAGTAGATTTTGGGCACTTAAACCTCCATATCAAAAGGAAAAGAATTGACAGGGCGCCAGGCAACATCTTTATTTTTCAAATTTTCGGCTAACCTTAAGCCATCATCAGGAACAACATTCCCTAAAAATAAGTAATATACTATTAGAACAACGCAATTTGTAAAAAATAGGGTAATGATTATCGAATCTATAAAAGGTTAAACTTACTAAATATAAACAATCCTATATTAATGTCTCACTATATATAAAATTAAAATTCATACACTAACCATGTAAAACCAGTGAAGATACCGAAAAGCAAAATAAAGACCATCACAATTGAACCATAACACATATTTTAACCTTTGAATACAAACATTGTTTCCATAAACTCAAAACAAAGTCACAAGAGGCTAGGTATTTGGGATGCACTAGTCGTTCCTTCAAAATTAGGATATTTGAACACCTGGGTAGGAGCTACCGATCGGGAAAGTTTTTACAGGCTATGGCGTTTTCGGCTATTCGAAATCATTCGCGTGAAGAGGATCATCTCTTTAGTGTGGGTGATTTTGAGATAGTCTCTAGGTTGGGTAGCCAGTCTGATGCATTGATTGGTGAGAAGTTGTTAATTAGTAAACTGAATCCTGAAATCAATCTTGCAAATAGTGGTTCATAAATATATGTTTGGTCAAATTTCAAGGGTTTGTTCAACATGGTTAGTGGTTCATTTGTTTGGGAAATTTGTTTCATGAGGTTTATTTTAGCCGCTCCTCGGTTCTGGTTCCTCAGTTCTCTCTTGCTCCTGGTGCTGATGAGAACTCTTTTCTGGGTAAGTCAAGTATAATGATGGGTTTAAACATAAATATTTTTGCTTTTGTCATTGGGAGTGATGTGTTTTTTGTGTTAAATCTCTAGATTGGGTTGAATTTCAGTCTCGTATTGCTATGATATATAAGATTGATTTAGGCTTAGTTTATTAGTGTTTTCATGTTTTTGACTAAGAGTATTATTTGTGTTTGGATTTTTGGTCAGGGGTTATGTAAGTTAATTACTAGTTATCCTTACTGATAAATCAATGGTGTTAGATAAATTGGGAGATCGTTTCTTGATCCGTTGTATGGTATTAGCCTGTGTTGTGACTTTGTTTTGAGTTTATGGAAACAATGTTTGTATTCAAAGGTTAAAATATGTGTTATGGTTCAATTGTGATGGTCTTTATTTTGCTTTTCGGTATCTTCACTGGTTTTACATGGTTAGTGTATGAATTTTAATTTTATATATAGTGAGACATTAATATAGGATTGTTTATATTTAGTAAGTTTAACCTTTTATAGATTCGATAATCATTACCCTATTTTTTACAAATTGCGTTGTTCTAATAGTATATTACTTATTTTTAGGGAATGTTGTTCCTGATGATGGCTTAAGGTTAGCCGAAAATTTGAAAAATAAAGATGTTGCCTGGCGCCCTGTCAATTCTTTTCCTTTTTATATATATATATATATACACCGGTACATACACATACACACACACACACACACATATACACATACATACATACACACATACATACATATATATACAGTATATATATATACATACTGTACAGTGCACACACATACACATACATACATTTTTTTTTTTTTTTTTTTTTTTTTTTTTTTCATATCACCCCAGCCCTCTGCAGATAGAGGTCAAGCCTTCCCTTGAAAGCGTTTATTGTGTCGCTCTCCACCACTCTCGCTGGTAGTTTATTCCACTCTGTCGCCACACTGTAGGTGAAGAAACTCTTTGTGACATCTAGGTTTGCCTTTTTGGTTTTTAATTTCATTCCATTTCCGCGAGTTTGATTAGTATTGTTTAATGTGAATAGTGCATTTACATCGACTTTGTCGAAACCTTTTAGTATCTTAAAGCACTCAATAAGCTGACCCCTCAACCTCCTCTTTTTTAATGAGAACAGGTTCAATCGTTTAAGTCTTTCTTCATATGGTTTATTTCTTAATGAGGGTATCATCTTCGTCGCTCTACGCTGTACTGACTCGAGTCTTACAATGTCCTTGATCAGATAAGGTGACCAGAACTGCACACCATATTCAAGGTGGGGCCTCACCATACTTTTGAACAGTGGCACTATTACGTTTTCATGTTTATATGTAAATTTTCGTTTAATAAAGCCCAATGCTATGTTTGCCTTATTTGCAGCTGCTATACATTGGTCGGAAGTTTTTAGGTTTTCAGATATTAGTACCCCTAGGTCTTTTACTACCGTTGCGGTTTTTATTTGTTTGCCATTCATTTCGTATTTGTATTTCATATTTCTGCTAGACCCCCCTTTGAGATATATGTGTAACATTTTTGGTAGAAATCCATCCTAATTATAGGCTCGCTTTCGCTCGCCAGGATAAAATCGACACCTAAATGGCACAAAAGGTCTGGAAGTTGACAGAATTAATATGACAAAACTAATGGGGTTGAAAATGAAGGAGAAGGAGTCTAGAAAACAAAACCTTAAGAAATAATCTGCCCTTAACCCATTGAGTTCCAACGACGTGTGTTATATACTATTCTAGCTATATTTAGACAGTATTATGCAGCTTAGGAAGGATCTGCGGTAGTTAAAACGGTTGGTTGGGATAGTGTGTAGTCTTATTATTGCTAGAGGTCCTTCCTAAGCTGAATAAAATGGTCTAATAGTTGCCAGAGTATGATGAAAAGGACGTCCCTGGTACTGAACAGGTTAAACAAGATTGAGTGTCCCATGTATAGTCGGATAGTGTAGAGGAATTCTGAATGTTGTTTATCAGTCGCAATTGCATGTATCATGTGTTCTTGGAGAGAGAGAGAGAGAGATGAGAGAAGAGAGAGAGAGGAGAGAGAGAGAGAGGGAGAAGGAAGAGAGAGAGAAAAGTACAAAGGAAATCAAGCAACAACAGGTCTAGTGACCCTTCTAGGTTGCTTGTCCTCCAAAACACTGAGGATCAAGTGTCCAAACAGTGGTTTAGTGTGGGTAAGGGAACATTGGAAAGGGATACTGCCGCCATAACGTGGCAGGACTAGGAAGTTAGTAGGGGACATATGGGTTAGTAACTGAGGGGAGTTAAAGTATTCATTACAAACGCAGTCAGTCGCGGGTTTGATGCGAGATATTGTCTAGGCGGAATTTAAATGAATCAACGGTGCTGCAGTCTATAACGTCGGGGAAGCCCATTCCACAAGTTGACAACTCGATTGAAGAAGAAATCTTAGATTCGTGCGAGTTAAAAGATTACCAATATTTGCAACCGTTTCCCGGTGTAATTAGATTGGTCGATAGTGAAGTACTACTACAGTTCATATGTCGAGCCTTTGATGATTTTGAACACTTGAATTAAGTCACTCTTAATCTGCGCTGGGTAAAGGAAAGATTTAACTCTAAGACGCTCTTAGTATGGTTTGTTCTTTAGGCTAGGTATCATTTGGTAACTCTACGTTGAACTGTTCTAGCTTGTTTATATCTTGTAATAACACCAGGATTGAACGCAGTATTCCAGAAGAGGGCGGATAAGGAATTGTAAAGGGTTAGGTAATCTTGGATTTATGCCAAATGGATGCCTATAAAGAAATTATTTGTTTGCCTTATTAACAATTCTGAACAGTTGAATCGGTTTTGACTCGAGTACTAGATCATTTGTTTTACATTATAACATGACATCTAGTCAAGTGATAAATTATGAGTCAGTAATGGGTCCCCCCCTTTCCAGTTTTCGCCTTTTTTTTTGCTTGTTTGGAGTGCCTGCAGTGTGTGGGGGAAGGGGGGAGTAAGACTAGCCCCATTATCAGTTGGTTTACTAAGTACATTCGAAACGTCTGGTGGCAAACAGATAAACGGAACTACATGTTCCAGTCCGTCATCAGTGCGTCGGTGAGGTACAGCGGGAGTTTGTGAGTCTCTCGGACGCAAACAGATCCACTTGTGGACGGTAAGGCTCCGCAATCATTTGGTCGAAAATGTTTTGCTTGAGCGCCCATTCTACCGTTGTGCTCTGTCTCCGAGACAGAGCGTCTGCCCAGATTTGCTACGCCTGGGAGATAAGATGAGTGAAGATGAATGTTCAGCTTGCCGGCTAAAACCAAAACTCTTTTATGACACGTTTAGAAACTTCCGAGATCTCCTGACCCTTGTTTCTGAATGCAGTGAACCGCATTCAGATTGTCACTCCTGAAAGGCCACCGATTTGTCCCGTTAAGTAGAGCCTTGAGCCTGAAGGAAATACAAGCGGGGACTAGTAACTCTTTGACATTGATGTGGGGAGGTTTCTGAATGGCGGGACCAAAGCCCTTGGACCTGATGCCCGTGGTTTTTGACTGAATAGCACCAAACTATCGTTCCTGAAGCATCACGTGTTTGTTAAGGACTGGGGTTCAACTATATCAGGGCTCTTTTATTCATTGGGACTATTAATGGCATTATAAATGTTACAACGGAAAGCGCTGACTCCAACCTCTGATGGATTCCCAGTGAACAAAGAACACAAATACTCTACAGAGTTCTATATGCAATAATAGGCTATCAAACTCTCAATAAAGGTGTGTCTACTCTAGGCTTAATGTTATGTGAAAAACAGCATATTACTACCTATAACCGAAGGTGCTTGGTTATGGTATGCAAAGTAAGGTGCGCTAAGAGAAGTTACAGCTTAAGTTACTTTAATCAATAAAATGTCAGGCACTCCGGCATGAAAGAAAGTGCACTAAAAGTCCTTCAACCCTAACAAGGAATCTTCTTTAAATGGTTAGAAGGGAGCTATAAAGATGCGTCGTATCGGAAATGGAACCCAAAAAAGGCAGGCAGCGGAACAATGCTCGTGCAGGGCTATGCACACAAAAAGGTGCAGAATATATAATGCAGTCGGGGGGCCAAGGAATATCCTAAAACGCTACAAACAATAATAATTGCCACGAAAATGCAGTATTTCTATCAACAAAAAGAGCCTAAGCCGTTTGTGTCTCCATACATCAAACTAGGCTGACCGAACTGTTTGTGTAATCATAAACGGGTATACATAAAAAGAGTAATTGGTTTAATATACTTAATGTCTACTGTGGACTGATAAAGTATAGCTAGAGTCAATGATAAGAGATACTGAGATCCACAGGTGAGCATGGCATGCCGCAATAGCCTAGTGCAAATGAAAGTCTGTGCGTCAAATATTACGTTATAATGAAGGGTAGTAGCGCTCTTGAGAAACCTTAATACCGAAGTATTAAGCGTTCTCCTGGCGTACCTCAAAGACAAACAACGAGCTTAGGACAGTGCAGAATGTCATAGGCAAAAAGCCCTACATTCGTGATATTGCTCTACTCTCAATGGCACACAGGACTAGAATGTACTCAATCAACTCCAGTTCTCCGGTATGTCGTGCCGCTTTTAACTAAAGCCAGCACTCATAGGAAACAATACCTTATAATATCAGACTATAGTCTAGGCATTATCTAATCCCGCCCAGAACACTAATAATTAAAGGAAGCAGTACTAAAACAATATGAATGCCAACCAATGCTGCGTGATCAACTTATCTTAACAACTAAAATACATGGGTTCTATCGCACCTTAACGCACAATACAAACTGGCCAGCATGAAAGTGATTTTGCAGAGTTTAACCAGAGGGGGTTCTAATATTAATAAAAAGGTGGTCGAAAGATATGAAAAACAGAGAGAGGTAGGCAGAGGAACAGGTTCTCAGGTGCGGAAGCGGGGAGACAGGTTAGCAAGGAAAAACAGATGGATGCGTTATAGGAAACCAGATCTGAGGGAGAGAGTGGCGAGGGGAACCGTATATATCCTCGCACTAGCTCGAGGTGCGGTGGGCCAAAAGCAGTTACAAGTCCTCTAGCCACTAGCAAGGGAGCTAGCGGCATGGTAAGGACCCTCTCTCCACCAACCCCCACGAGGACAGCCAGCCGTGACGTCAGACGAGCGGGACGAAAAACACTGCGCGCTCCCTCTCACTCTGTTCTACTCTCTCTCGCCAGATCCCATCAGTACTAGTTTAATGATAAAACATATACTTTACCCTGTAATATATAAAGCCTTGACATTTGGCGTGAAAACAAAGCGACTTTCTGGACTGCCCATGACACGAGCCTTCATATGAAATAAAGCACACTCTAATACCATAAACTGTAGCCCCATCCACTGCCCTGGCGATCTGAGCGAGTCACTGTAGGACAAGCCATGCGGTTACTAAAGGAGTGGGTTAACGTCACAGTTGTCTCACCATACCGTCGGCGTGAGGCGAGGTCCATAGACATGACCGAGTGCAATATTTCCCTCTTCGCCCAAGACCGCTAGTAAGCTGTGTATAAATTTTCGGATGGGCACATAACCGTTTCCCGCCGGCAATAGTGGACAAAATTTGTTGCCCCTCCAATATTAAACGTTTGACTTTCAAACGGCCCAACTTTACAGTTAGTTGAATCCAGTTGAGAGAGGCCGACCAGAGATTCCCAGACTACATCTCCCCCCCCCCCGTTTTTTGTCGTAGTCAGACTGTGAAGAAACATTAAACAGATTGCTTGCCGAAACCTGTTCCGATTGTCACACACTCCTTGACCTTCAGAGTGAGAGCAGCTTGCTTTGTCACCAGACCAGCCCTATCCATGGGGACCCACTACGGTGAGGGAACAAAGTTTGACTTTACCCGCCACCGGGCTGTTTACTCCTTGGAACCCCAAAGACTTTACCCTGATTTAATGTATATTGTTGACATGATTGATGCATAACTGTTCCGATTCTCTGCCACCACCAGCCAGTCGTTCTAGATACCACAAAGATTTCTGATCCCTAGTTCTAACATGGGCATCAGGGCTTGCCGGAGCAATTTCGTGGATAAGCGAGGTGTCCTAGGTTCAATCCGACACGGCATCCCTCTGAAAGACCATAAGTATAATGCTTTATTCGTTATGCCAAAATCGGTCTGAAACCTTTTTGTATGTACCGGTAGACGTGCCAACGTACGCGTCCTGTCAGGTCTCAAAGAACACATCCCACCCTGTTTCCGGCGGACAGCAATAGGTATGTTAGCCCTGATTTGATTCACTGTCAGCATCCTGAAGGTAACGTTGTGAATATGGAGCGTTCAAATAAGACAGGTCGACGACCGCCGCCTCATCTGAAACACGGTCCCTTTTGGGCAATAGAAAGAGTTTGGACGTAAATACTGGGTAATTTTGAGACCACCGGGGATGATGACATTTCTTGGCGATCATCTCTTGGATCAGTGACTCCACCTCTAATGAAAACAAATTTGCCGTTGTCGGTCGGCTGACGTAAGCTGACTGGTCCGTCCGGAGCCACTGCCAGGTGGATGCCTTTGACTCGTGCCACCCCATCCTCGCCCATGTGGTTTAATGGCCATGCGCGATGACACGCCCGGAACGACCCAGTTAGCAGACAAGGGTTCGCCGGCCTGGACTACCCTCTGATCCACCCGCCGTAAGACTGGCCCTGGGAGTGAGAGAGACCCTAGATTTTTTGGTGGTGGTTGGTGGTGTATTGCTTTTGAAGGACTCGTGGCCTGGTTTGGTACTGAGATAACGGGCCCTGGCCTGGTCGTTGATACTTCTGTCCTTTATGATTACCTGAAAAACTTTCCTTGCTTGTATCTGTTACTGAGCCTGACTTTGGGTGGAAGAGGACTTAGTAGCAGACTGAAAGGGCTTTGCCACCACCAGGGCTGAGCTTTTTGCGACTGGTTTTGGGCTTGGTATAATTGAAAGCAGTTTCTTAGATGGGGTGGGGACTGCGCTTAAAGGCCTGAGTCCCTGTTGACACTATTTTCCACACCTCCGGGGACATTAAAGAGAGCAGTTAGAACAGGGGCACATAACACTACTTGATTGGCAATCCTATCCGGAGAAGCTTCCTCACGAGAGACATCCTTAGATCTTGTCGTGCCCGCACCGGGGCCTCTAGCAATGACTGTACGGATATCCCCCAGTGACTTGTATAGAACGATCTGGAGTAGCAAGCGTCTAGATAGTTACGACTAGCCTTTTCGACCTTACTACGAACTTCCCCTGTCACCCCCCACTCCGCGTCCGCGATTGCCTGATGCAGATCTTGAGCATTGACTTTGCTACCTGTTGTGTGACAATATACTGGGAAAACAGTCCTATATGCTTTCCCACGTTAGTCTAAACGCCCGGTCCCTTAGAAGGTGAGCAGTGTGACGGTGTGGTGAAAAGGGATCTTTTAACTTTCGATCAGTAGGATTAATTTTAGGGGCAGCTAAAAATGCCAAATAAAGCAGAGGGAACCTCCGCCGGCAGAGAATACCTGCATCGAGAACCTAAGAATTACTTTCTTGTGGAATTTGGTGTGAAGATTTAGAGGTGGTAAAAGTCGTTGCAAAGTTTGGAAGCCTTCCACTTCCCATTCCACCCAAGGACCCGGACACCAACTGCTCTACCTTCAAAACTGGATTTGCGGGCTGTGTCTGTGAACGTTCTTTAAAAAACAACCTAACTCTGGTGTTTAGAGCTGACAGTTCTTTTATATCATTGAAACCGTCATGCTTGAGTCCAGTCCGAAAACAGTTTGAAGCTGACCGCAGGGGCGTGATGGCCGGTGCAGCAGTATATACACAAAATAATCATGGTGATAATATTTAGGAAATGGCCTTTTAATATTAAACATCAAAGCTACATTCCCTAGAATTAAAATGTTCCCCCCCACCTTAAATGTCACGTAACTTTCTAGATTTATTCCCTTGAATTACCTCACACAACGTGGTACCGGAAGCTCCCCCGACATAGTGGAACTGTGCTAACCTCTGGCTTTTGCTGGGAAACATTGTTACCCATGACTCCTCTGGCCCGTATAGGAGGGGCATAGCTCCCTTTCGGGACCGGCGCGACGCTTTGTCTACAACGGGGAGGATTTACATCTGCTACTACTATCACATTGGAAATAGTCAGTGGCCGCCGAAGTTTGGCCTAGTAACCATTTGTTAGGTGATACAGGGGGAGGGTGGCGGAATTTAGTGTCAAAGCAATAGAAGTAAGCGCAGAGGTCGGAAATTCGATTCTGTCGTGGAAGCTCCCAAACCAACTGTGGGAGTCTCCTGCTTTGCTGACCAAAAAAACTTAGTTAGTGCCATTTTGACTAGTAACCCAATTAAATTCAATTCAGCCTGTGACCAATTTATCAACGAGGATGAACTTATGTGGCGATATCAGTCCTACTCTGAGAGTCTTCCATCACTGAACCTGACTCTTGAATCTCCATCTCGCAGAAATATATAGAAACCCTCATCCCTATTTCCCCCCCCCCGGCTCCTTTCAGGAGAGGATTCTCGCTGAAGCCTTCATGCTGGCCGATGTTAAGTCCGGGATGGACGATGGGATCACAGCGTCCGCGGTGGCGTCTGCCACTACCGTTTTTTTTGTTGGTGCATAAGGAACGAATATGTGAACCGTCACGCAACTGGCTGGGAAGTACAGTCTTCTGACCTTGCCAATTAACGCGATGAGGCTTTTTAATACCGCGATTCACCTTATAACGCGAGGAGGGGGGGGGCTACGTAATCATACCCAAACTTTCAAAACAGCGTGCATTGTTACCTTTAAAAACGCCGAAATCCGGGCCCGATATAATGGCAATTCCGGGGGGGAAGTTCAGCTAATACGCGAGGCCCACCCCACCATTCCGCGCCAGTTACGTAGGGCCAACACAGGTCCTTCATTGTGCTGTTGGGATTACGCCAGGTTCTTACCCCTCAAGTCCAACAGCGCTCGCCGGCAAAACAAGCACTGTCCGGGACTCGGTTGTGGACATTTTTACTGTTTTAATTTTAAGCCGTGATTTTATTATTATTGTTATATTTTCTTCTTTATGATTTGGATGTTATTGTATACCCATATATGTTACCTTTGTTGTCGTCAATTGGACGGAGATACATAAAAGATTAGGACAAACTTGGAGTGTCAGTGCCCCGGCCCCATATCGGATTTATTTCCCATAATAATTTTCTCTCTATTGCCTAATACAGCGGGAATTTTCATTCCGCGGCAACCATCGTCGTGGTCGGGGCCCAATTATTCTCGGGCGGTTTATTGGCAGTCACAAGTGGGGACTGTAACCTCCAAAATCCCCGGTCCTTGGCCGGACACTCACGTTGTGTTGAAGCTAGGTTACTACACACCAAACTACTGAGCCCTCAACTTCGAGCCCTCTAGAGGGGGATTGATAACTGCTGGTAGAAACTCTTCTTAAAGGCTTGGTTACATGTGAAACTGGTAATAATATTAGGGTGGGACAACTTTTGTGTGCCGCCCGGGTTATAAATCCCTCCCAACCACAGTCCTCTGGAACCCCCTAGAGTCTGATGTCTTTCTACATGAATAGCTTTTTATAAGACAAGTCTGGAGGTCTTTCGTACATGAGTATCGTTTTTTTATAGAACCTGTCAGAATTGGACATTGGAGGGACATGTCTGGCTTGAGTTAAAAAAGTAGAGGGCAGAAAAGAGAAGCGAGGTACGGAAGCGGGCTTCCGGTGGAACGGGCCTGGGACGGGGTTCTTTTCGGTAACATTGGGAGTATCTTTTTTGTATAAAGGGACTTGTGGTAATTTCGCCTTGACTTTGAGTTTCCACTAGTGGGGGGACTATCCTTGGTCTTCTCCTCCTTGCACTTCTTTCTCGCAGGGGAAGTAGGAGGTGGGCCTATTGGTGGCTGCCTGGTCCGGGAGGGAGAGACCTGACACTGGACCTCGATTTTGACGTTGGAAGTTGTTCGCCGGGGGAGGTGGTGGTCTGGGTGTCGGGCTCCTCGAGGGTCCTCCTTAGGATGTTGCCGGAGGGAGAGGAGTAAGCCACTGTAAGCCCTTGCCCGTTCAGTCTCAGTCGGACTTACGCCACATTTACTTTTCACTTCTAGGAAGGGGGGGGGACGTTTAAAAGGTGGGGGGGATACTGCCAATCAATCCTGTCCCACAAGAACTACGGATTAGCTCAACACTGGGGGGGGCAGGGCTATTTATGGAGCCACTGACGTAAGGCATTAAGTAGGATTAAAAGCTGTTTGATCCTCGCACCAAGTTCAACCGCCACGGCCAAATTATCTTGTTGTAAGAAGGACTTGTAGATACAATTGACTACCAAAAAGTACAATTCTTCGTTTGAAACCCACCAGGGGGACACCCTTGACAACGGTTCCAAGCATTTTTGGACGCATCCCCCCCGATGCATAGAGTATGGGCAAAAATTAAGGGAGGTCCGGAACACAGGAGAGGGTGTTAAAGGCACAGGGAGTATGCCCCCCCCCCACAAAAACAGGGTCTAGTGGCGGCCCCCATGACAAGGAGAACTGGGAAGAGCGTTAACCCACCCCCGGGGGCTCCTTCTGGTCCTCTGTTGACCCGTCCGGATAACTCTCCGCCCTGGGAAAAAAAAAAGAAAAATTTCCAGGAATTGAATGCTCATAAGGTTCCCCCAAAATGTTCTAACACAAGTGTTATGGGAAAAAAAAACTGCCGGGCAGCAAGACGTTAACTACACCTCACTTATTAAACCTCTTGTTACCCTGTAGGTTTCTTATGTAAGATTTTAGAATAGCTTTACTTGTCCAAAAAGGATTTTTACAAGCACATGGCCTCCGACCAAATATTTAGGCGACCGGCATGGTCGTTATAAAAAATGGGACGCCAGTCTTTTCCCAGGGTTGGTTATTTTTTGGGTGGGCCAAACCCGAAAAAAAAACCCCATTATTAAGGACGGCCGGGCGCCCTCCTTATTATATTCCCACAGGTTAAAAAGGAGGGTAAGCCTTATCTTAAAACCGTTTTTGGATCCGACCTTCCCTCGGGAAGCCTTCATACGATCGCCGTAATTTTGAAGGGGCCAATCGATAACCCCCAATTGTATCACCCTCAATTGTTTATTCTGCGCTAAACTCACCCCGGAGGAATTGCAAATCCGTTAAATCCCCACACCTCCCCAAGGTGTTTTCAAAACCGCCGGGTTGTGAAAAGTAATTTTTAAATGTTAAAAAACCCCACATAGTGTTCCTATCCCCCACTTTCTTTCCAAAAGATCCAACCGGGGGGGGTTGGAAAAGACCCCAAACAAAACAAAACCAAAACAGGCCTAGTTTTTTTCCAATGGGGCTTTGCCCCAAAAAAAAAAACCAGGGGGGGGAAGAAGAAAAAAAATATACTTCACACCGGGTGGGGTTTCCCGTTTGATGGAAACAACCTGAGTGAACAAACACGGGGTTATAAAAACGGCCATTTTGGCCTGCCGGGGGATGGAAAAAACCACTTCGCTAAAACGCCTGAACCACACCAGGCTCCACCCTCAGGAGGGACGCAGTCCTGGAGGGGAGCCATCAAGGGGGCCCCCATAACACTCGCCGGGGGGAAACTAGGCTCTATTTTTAACCCACGGGCGTGATATTAAAAACACTCCGGGGGGGGCAAAAACCAGCCCTGGATTTTGTTCGGGTGGTTTTTTTTGTTTTTTTGTTGCAATCGCAAAAAAAAAAAAAACAAACCCGCCGGAAAAAGGGGCAACCAAGGCCGGATTTTTTTTTCTCGAGGGAGCAATCGGAGAAAAACCCACCCCGCCGGAAAGAAAAAGAAAAAGGGGGGGGGCAACCCACAAACTAGCCAGGAGATGCAAATCTGAGGGGGAAAACACACTTTAGATTAGGCCCCAGATTTTAAGCCCCCCACAAAAAACCACCCAAACTAATCCAGGACCCACCACATGGGGACCACGGGGATGTATTACAAACATAATTTAAATCAATAAAATCCAATAACCACTTGTTACCTGTAAAAAGAAGGCTACAAGAACCAAGGCGCGGGGCTCTGGCTTAGGGCCATAAGCAAGGGGACGGAAAATTAACACCTTTTAATATTCACGTTCGTAATATTAAACAAAAAAAAAGCACCTGTAAAAACATTATCACAACACGGGAACCCAACTGAAAATCCCCGCCTCATCGACCACCTCGTAAGGAGAAAGAAAAAAACAACCTCCCCACGGGGAGAGGGAAAAAGCACTGAACTCGGGAGGGGGGGGGGACCCTAGATAAATAAAAAAAAAACACTTTCCACTAATGAGTGAAAAAAAAAAGAGGAAAAAAATACGGGATAGGAACGTTTCCCAGTAAACCAAAAACCCAAATAAGGCAACTTTTCATTTCAGAAAAGATAACGGAAGAAGGCATGTGATAATGCGTAAGTTAAAGCCCAAAAAAACTACAATAACACTGATGCTCTTAAAAGCTTAGCCGCGAAAAAAAATCGTAAACACACGGTCCCACCACGGGAACCACGGGGAGGTTTTACACCCCGGGGAAATTAGGTGGTTCCACAAAATAAAAACAACACGGGGACGCCCAAAAATACACTGAAACCACTTTGCTTGGGACATAACCCGGCACCTTGGGGGGGGGGGGGAACACTTCCTGTCTGACGGCATTATCCCTAACCTTTAACTCGATACATTGCCCAGGGAGGGTAAACAAACATGAGAAAAAACTCACTAGGGGACGCATGGGGGGGGTCGGGGGCGCTTTGGCCAAACATGTGGCAGGCAAATTGCGGGGGGGGAAATAACAAAAGAACAACACAGGCGCGGGGGAAGCGTTTAGGGAACGGGGACACGGTCAGGGGCAGGTTGAGCGGCAGAAGGGCAGGAGGGGAAAAAGGGAAAAATACGGTTATGACGCCTGAAGTCAGCGTTGTCTTCTGGGGTGGTCAAATATCCACACCAAGTACCATCCACGGGTATATTGGGGAAAGGGCTTATTGAAGGAGTTATTCCTTATTTTTGTTTTTAATTTTTATTTGTTACGAAGTTTTTTTCGTTTTACGTGGGAGAAACCCCCCAATTTCTTTTTATATATGGGGATCAGAAAACCATGGGAATTTGGAGGGTTGCGTGCGCTCATTGATGAAGGGCTTCCTTCAATTTTTTTTATGTGCTCTGCGTCGGTTAGATTCCAAAACTCACGGTAAAATAAAAGCGTTTGAAGAGGAGGGGGGGGGGGGGGGGAACTTACTGGTAAATAGGGCATTAATCGTCAATGGATTGGTAGGTGGGGGGGGCCCCCCCCAACCTAATAAAAAATTTTATCAGGGGGCGATTACTCAATTCTGTGGGGTTGGACCTAAAACACTCAAATAATATATAAACCAAGGGAAACTCACTAGGATGTTGGGGTCGGAAAGGCCAGGCCCAACGCTGGAGGACGCCCAGGTAGCACAAAGGGGGGGGGGGGCAACACGTCCGACTCCTCGCCTGGGGATTCCCCCCAAAAAAAAACAACCGTTAAAAAGAGGGCAGATAAACACTGCTAGACAAAATCTGGGGGGCATCAAGTTGCAAAGGGAAGCAAAATGGCGGGACCACGCAACCAGGACTGGGGAGGGCTTGGACACGGGGGCCACCGGGGAGAGGATTTGAAAAACAAAGGAATAGCAGAGATTCTTTCTTTTTACTTATATTTGTGGGTATCCCATTTTCAATGGGGATGAGCTCTTTGATAAGGGGGGGGGGGATTTTAATGGGGGTATTAAACCAAAGGATTGGTTTTATTTAATGGGCTATATACCGGCAACGGTCTGTTGATAAGCGAAAACTCACGGGGGGAAATTTTCCCAAAAAACGGGTCCCCGGAGGGAGAAATCTTCAAGGGCCCTAATTATATTAGTATAGGGCTCTTTCGTCATTGGTACAGGGAAGGAAAACCAAACCCCAAATACTAAAAAAATTACATAACATTTTTAAGGGGGGAACTTGGAGTTGCCTCCACCCATTGTATACGTTGGCAGTTTTTTCAGTCTTCTGGTGTCCCTACATGGGCGGGCCGGCCTTCACAGGCAAACCCTTTGGTTAAGGGCTGGGCTTTCACTTGGTCATAGTTTTTGCGAAGGCTTGGAGAATTTTCCCCTCCCAACCCCAAATTTCACATGGGAACCTGGCATGTTTTTTTTTCACACAATTTTTGTTTCATCCATTTCCTTCCTTCCAACCATGATGTCCACCATTTAACCATCCCAGTCTACTTATTCCCTATTCAACCGTCGCTTAATTTACTCCTTTATTACCTAAATGTGCTCCTCAAAGTGTTTTTCAACATTTCTGGTTATTTCCTATTTCCCTGTAACCTGGCCCCAACACAGCCATCCATTTCTCACCATTTTCCATCTTCATTACGTTTTCCCCCAATTTCTGTTTGGAACCATTCCTCGACTTTAACGGGCCCCATTGTTTTTTTTCTGAAGGCAATTACATCATTGCACTTTGTTCTAAAACACATTGGGAGGGGCATAAACCTCATTGCCCTTCAGGGGGGAGGAGGGGGCATTCTTTTCATGGGTCCAGGATGGGCAAGCCAAGTTCTCCTTTGGGAAAAACTTTTCCCACAAAAGCCCACAAAATTCTATTTTCCTAGCGGGGGGGGGGGACCAACAGTGGCAGCCTCGGGGGCCCCACCACCGGGCAGGGGGAGATGGTATTCTCCTAGGTAACAAAACTTTGTTTCACCCGCTCCAGTAAAAAATGGGACTCAATTTTCAAAAAACTTCCATAGCCACAGGATCATCACTTACAACACAAAGGCTCGCCTTTGCAACAGTTACGCACTTTTCCAAAATTTTCTCTATTTTCTGACTTATCCCTTTCGGGGGGCAGGGGGGTGTCCCGTTTATTCTTAACTTGACAATCGGGGGCTTTATTCCCATGGTTGCCAACACCAGCGGTTGGGAACAAAAATTGCTTACAACTGGAACATCGGCGTAACGCCCCACAACACCTTTTCTCCCAACAACACTTTTGCCACCCCCCATGGTGGTCATGGCCACCGCTTCGTGTTTTCCACCAATTGCCCTCAAATTTTCTCGATCTTGACAATTGGGCAATTAACCTTGGTTTTTGTTACATATTGGAACTCTTAAAACCAAAACCCTTGCTCTGGCCATGCCCTCTCTCCAATTCTTTCTGGAAATTTTGGGCCTCAAGGGGGGGTGCATCTTGCATACTGGGTTCAAGCTATTAGGAGCACTAAATCGTCTGCATTTTTTTATAAAACAGTTGCCAAAACCTGGTGAGAGTTCCGCCTCTTAAAATACTTCTTGAGACAGTGCCCTTCCTAGGACCCATAAAATAAATACGCGAGGGAGGGGGCTTAACACTGGAACCTGATGGGGACCTCCAAACATGACGGGGGGATCTGCGAAATCTCATCACTCAGGTACAAAACTCCTTTCACCCTCAAACAAGCAACCTTCGCGGGGGGGGAATCCTCCGATACATCTTCATTTTATTCACAACCAGCACACCAAGGGCCCACATCTTTCCACATCAAAGGTTTTGCCTCATAGGTCCACTGTCACAAAACCCATCTCTAGGCACCCCTGTCCAAGGGGGGGCCTTCTTCCCAGGTCTTGCACAAAACCCAAAAAGTAAAGAATCCCCCCCCTGGCCTTTTTAGTCAAAGGTAATTCCTTTGTCCTGTATTCTCGCTGGGGACTATGGAAGATTTAGCATTCGGTTGGTACCTCGGCCTGGCAATTTTAAAAACCAAAACTGCAATATCATTTCAATGGAAATATTGCTTTGGGGGGGGGGGGGGGGGGGGGGGCCTGAACTTCCAAAACCCTCAAAAGGGGGTGGACCTTCTTCCTGGCACCAGGACTTTCATGATTTGGTCAAGGGGGCATTTTCAGGGCCCACCTTATAATGTTCCTCTATCTATCGGCAGTCCCCTTTTCCTTTGTATTATATTTTACTATTACAACTTTTGAGGCCAAATCTCCTCATGGGGGATTTTTCTTTCTTGATCTTTAATAATGTGGTGTTGTTGTGTTTGTTGTGTTGTTGTTGTTGTTTCGTATGTTGGTTTTGTGGTTTGTTGTTGACCCAGGGGGGATGTGTCTGGGGCCGGGAAAAACAAGCCCCAAAGGCTGTCTGGAGGGCGACAGGGGCCAAGGGGCTTGTCAGCAACGGCACAAGGCCATAAATGAGCGCCCCCCACAAAAAAAAAAACTCCCCTCCCTGCTTTTACCCCACTAAAAAACCAAAGAAAAGGCCGGGGACAGTGGGACGCCGGAAAGCCACTCCAAGGAAAGGGCGCAGGAGGCTGAGGAGGGCGTGCCGGAAAAAAAACACGCCCGGGAATAATGGTGGTTTATCAAAACTTCATTGACTAAGTTGGGGGACACCAGTCTCCCCTGAGGGCGTTTCTATCATCTTTCAGCGCACAAAAATTGTCAGAAGGCACACCTGGAAAAAAAAAAAAGCATTTTTAACCGTCCCTTAATTTTAATGAATTTGCGGGGTCCGGCTCATCTTACAAAGGGCTGGTTGTTGCTATCAAAGGGAGGAGGGGTGCCAGATATTGGGTTTTTTTCGATTTAAATACTACATTTGGTT
This sequence comes from Paralithodes platypus, assembly GCA_032716605.1. Taxonomy (NCBI): domain Eukaryota; kingdom Metazoa; phylum Arthropoda; class Malacostraca; order Decapoda; family Lithodidae; genus Paralithodes; species Paralithodes platypus. The sequence goes on from CM064529.1 coordinate 33,547,935, forward strand.
TTCCTTAATTCCACATTCCAAAAACTCTACATTTTTAAGCAAAATCGATTTCAATAAGTTGTGCCCTTCCCATGGGGGTTCATATGATTTTTTAATTTTTCTATGTATGTATGTATGTTAACTTGTACTTTACACTACCATGTAGTTTGTTAATATTGAGGGGGGAGTGAGCCATTTGCTTTCGTTTGTTTAAAATTCCCGCCTCCTAAGATTTGTTTTGTCATTTACCGTTGGCTGTTGACAACTATGCTCTGGATTGTTTTGCAGGGATGTATGTATGTATGTATGGTATTTCTGGTTTTACTATTAATGTAGACTATTTTCTTTTGTAGTTGGATAATCGACTTCTACCGAAGTTCGAAGGGGTAAAATTAAGAATTCATCCAAATAAAACAGCACCCTCTTGAATAGACCAGTATAGGTCATTCTAAAAAACTAGCATAACAATCATCTAATTTTTTTAAGGCCCCAGAATCAAAGGTAAAAAAAAAACGTTTGGTGTTCATGGTTCTGAAGGGATTAGAGGGAGGGGGGGGGGGACCTTAAAAAAAAAAAGGGGGACTAAGCTTTTCATATGGACATTTACCCCGGGGTTCAAATTCTAAAGTAAACCGCAATCGGGGCAGGAGGGAGGGCGTGTTTAGGTATGTATACCGTATATGCATATGGGAGGGGAATTTGGAGAGGGGGAAAACTATCGGTACAGGGGGAAAACTTGCGCACACCAAATAAAAAATTAATGTGGAAAATTTGCAAGCCTTGGTAAGGTGACAGGTACCGGTTACAGGGTACTGTGAACAAGAAAGCTAATTTTGACCCACAGAGCAGGAATAACCGGGGGGAAAAAACGCGCTTATGAAAAAAAAACTGGGCCAGTACCCCCCAGTTGACGCGGGTGAAACTTTGGAAATGGGAGTCCAAAGTGGAGCGAGGGTAAAAAAAACCGGTCGGGAACAAACTTTTCACCTGGCATGGGCAAGCCACCACCGCACCAATCGGTCGCAACCCTTACCCTGACCTCCTCTTTACCTCTTTGCCCCTCGTGGGGCCCCCGGGGGCAAAACCCCATTCTATAACGTAACACCAACGGGGCCCACACTGGTGCCTACCTTCACTGGGGATATAACCCCAAAGGAAACTGGACATTCCATTGCTTGTAACCCGGCCAACTGGTTCACCGATTAAGTAAAGGGAACCTCCGGAAGCATTTGGGGTTAGTTCTGGGAAGATTGCTACCCATTTCATTAAGTAGGTGACCTTAAAATATTAAGTTTTACATTAGTATATGTGTTGGTTACTGTATAGTGGTTTCTAGTAACGGTACCAATCTATGAGTTTGACACACCAACAAAAACACTTGTTACATAGTGCACCTTCACATGTGGAGATGTTTGTATTAGGTGTTTCATATTTATTAAGTAGGTTGAAAATGGGACAAATGGAAGGCTGCGCCCAATAGATGGTCTTACTGTTATAGCGATTAATTAAACAAATCTTAGGATATTTGCTTTGAAACTAACGCCATCCCAATCTTCAATCAGGCTAGAAACCGCAAGGATTTCATGAACATTTATCGGGCCCCTGGCCAAGGAGTATTTTTACTGTTCTACAGCTAGGGGGGCCGCTTACATTTAGGGCCATACAATCAAACAAAAATCTGGATAAAAAGATGTCGGGGGGGAAACATGTGCCAGGGTGGGTTGTGAAGGTTGGCCTATATTTGAAAAATCCCAAGGGCCTATCCACACATTACAAAAAGGGTGGAGGGTGGTTGATGGGCTGGTCTAATTCCAGGAGTGAGGGCTTACCTGAGCGATTTTCTCTGCCATAACACCCATAAGCCGATACTCTGACACTGTTTCCTTTTTTAACGTTTATATGTTTTTCTAAAGATCATACCAAGTGACGGGCGTCTTTTCCGTGGAATGACCTCCCAATCTACCAAGATTGGGAGCCACAGCATAACATTTTTCCTTTGGGCGTCACCTTTCTCGTCATAATTGCTAAGGGGCACGGGTGCCTGCGTGGGGCTTTGGTTTCCTCCCGGGCGTTTCCCGCACACTCCTCAGCTCCCCGCCATGGAGTGGCTTCGGTCACCCAGGCTTTATTGTGGTCGGCAGGGAGGGTTCTGTGGGGGCAGCTCGCTATTATGGCCAGTGTTGGCCTTGCTCGTGGGCCTGGTGGCTGTTGATCGGCCAGGCATCTCACGGGTAACAACAACCACAACAACAATTACAAAGAGGCATATGATTAATTATGAGATCTCTACCTATCCTTGAGTACATACTAGAATAATAGGTTTAGTTTTAGTTTTCCACACCTCTCCGAGTCTGCATGATCAGTAGCCCAACTAAAGAAATCTTTTAATTATAAGTACCTTGCCTATCGTAATGAATCCTGTACAAGTAAACCTATGGCGAGACTTGAGTGTTATACATATCCATTTAAGAGTGATTGATGAAAAACGTGAAGAGTTCTCAGTCAAGATGTTGCTCCACCAAGGGTCGTTGCTGAGTCCTTTACTCTACATTATGGTGTTAGAATCACTCAAGAGATTTTAGGGCAAAACTTACCCTTGTATTTTCACCATCAAAACAGAACCACTTGGTGCAGAGAGTTCTAGTTTTCACCCATCGCAAGATAACAGTGAGTGCTGCTTCCTGTTATACAGTGGAGCCCCCATCTTCGCTCCTTATCGGTTCCGCAGAAATTGCGCCAAGATCGGGGCACTGTTCTTATGGGGAAAATTATAATCGGTTCCGTGCTCATTCTAAAAGTTACACTTTTTCCCAATTTTAGCCTATGAAAACATGTTTTTTTGTTTACATAAAGTAAATCTTATGCATTGTAAATAATAATGTAGACATGGCTAAATAAGTTCCAACCATAAAACTTAGGTGCATTATAAATACTGTAGATTGGATCATTGGGGCATTGTTCTTATCATGGGAAAAATGGTAGGCTTAGGCCTATGTTCTAAATTAGTCCAGTCACCCCTCAAGTACCCATTTCGCCCTAAATACATCCAATAAATACATATTATGAGGAGAATACGAATAAATACATATTATGAGAAGTTTACTTACCACACATACTTTATTTTAAATCATTGTCATATTTAGCCTAGCCTAACATCGCCGCTTTCGTCCGACATGGACTGGCCTTTGCTCTGTGTTTTAAGCATGAATTTCCTTCACTGCAACCACCAGGCCCACCATCCCTATCACCAGATGTACTAGAGGTTATAATATAGGTTTGAGTCCCGGAGGGAAGAAGGAAAACCTAATAAAACCTAAAGGTGACGGCGGCACACAATGGCGGAAGGCGGACGCAAGTTTGAGGCTCCGGCATATGTTATGGGAATGGACAATTAATTCACGGAATATCGAGTGCATACGGGGCTAGCAAGAAGAGGAAGGATTTAGTGAAGTGTTTGGAGGATATATTGGTGTGGTGGAGGGGTGATATATAGTGTAATAAGAGTGTGTAGTGACGGGACAGCGGTAGTGTTGTGAGTTGTTGAGTTTGTAAACAAACATGGCGGAGGGAATTTCGGGTATGACGGAGGCGGAAGGAAGGTTACAACGTTTTCGGGGATTTAAGAGCACAGATAAGAAGTTAGAAGAGGTTAGTATTGTTGTGAAGGATTTGGAAAAGTGGATGAGTGATACGGAGAAATGGAAGGGGGATATTGGTGAGAAAGTTAAGGCACTGTGTGTAATGTGTGGTGTGACAGGTGGGGAAGGGAATAGGCCTAGCGAAGGAAGTGAATGCAGGCCTATTTTGGCAGTTAATGAGAGCCTAGAGATGGTATTGAAAAGGGTAGATGAACTGGGAGCAGAGAATATGGCATTGAAGGAGCAGCTGAAGGAATACGAAGGACGTTTCACGGAAGTAAAGGAGTCGACTGCATGGACGGTGGTAGGTAAACAAAAAGTCAAGGATTTGGAGGATATTATGAAAGAGCAAAAGGAAGAAATGAATATGACCAAAAAAAGTTTTGAGAGTGCAGTTGTAGGGGTCATGAAGAACAAGGAGAGTGTCGTGAGGGAGGCCATGGACAGGGATAGGGGTGTAATCTTGTATGGAGATATAGAGACTCATATGAATGATAATGGAGTGAGAAAAGTGAGGGATAGGAGACAGTGAA